>CAJQZN010032601.1:0-10885 GCA_907164685.1 Colias eurytheme
GTCAAGTCCAAGCTGCCGCTGTTCGACAAGAAGTCATAGCGGCGGGGCGCCGGGCCCGAGCGGCGCCCCAGCCACTGAGGGCGCTGCCGCGCCTCTGTCTTGTGTCAAAGGTGACTTCCAATTGTAGCGTGTAACAGAATTTTAAAGATATTTATATTCGCAAATATTATACATATACAACTAAAAGAGCGATATTATATGATCGGTATGCGCGTCGTCGAGCAGTATTTCCGAGGCTAGTGCCAATTTATACGGTGACATGTTTAGGGACGACGCGTCGAGTGACTCGTCCCGCGTCCGTCTGACTGAGGGCGCCGTTATGACGTCACGAAGCGGTAAACTAATTCGACTCTACCGTCGCAGTGGCCTACGCCCTATTGGGGACTTAGTGAAAATATTATGTGAAAACGTCGATTTAGTTATATCCCGGGATGTGTATTTTTCTTACTTAATTAATGGAGGCGGTGGACGCCGTGTAAATAATTATTTAGATTAATTCCGGTTAATAATTTATATACAGATAATAATTTAATTTATGTATACAGTATTACGTTATTACTTGCCAGTTCACATTAGGTGTATATATGTTTAAAATCCGTAAGTTATTTCCTTAATTTTTCATGTTGATATTCGAAAGTGGCAACGTCGAAGCGCTTACGTGGAGTTTTATTTTCTATTTTGTCTGAAGCTTATGTTTACAAAAATTTCAAATAAATTTATACTTGTTTCGTTTATTTTTGCGGCCTCCGATCCGAGGTTGAGTGAATTCGTCCTGAAAGTTTATGAACAAAATTATTTATACATCGGTGTCGCGTGCCTAGTCTTATACAGCGCGTCACTTAGTCCAACTTTAGTGAATATATAGATTAATCGCACTTAGGCATAGATAGGGGAGAAAAAATTGGTTTATACTAGTTAATAATTTATTTTTCTTTCGATGCGTGTCTACAAAGTATTGACGATTCTAACTATCTCTAAATATCTGTATCATCATATCCTTTAACTCCAATATAATATGTACAAATTTGTGTCAAATCAAAAAAGCCAATCAATCGAATAACTTGACGGAGATTTTAAATATATAAAATATCTCTAAAGACCTCTGATTTGATTAATTTTACACCTTTTTGAGGTGAAATTTATATTTTATTATTTGTACCGATGACAAAATGTATCGAAAATAATCACCGTCAAGTATTATGAAAATAGTTATTAATAAATTATCTTAGAATATTAAAGATCATTATAATCGATTGAATACATATTTTTGTCATAATCATCATCGTCAGGGTATTTGGAAAATGTAAATATTGTATATTTAATTATATTACAGAAATATCCCGAACGGACGTGTTTAGAATTTAGTGCCAAAACAGATTTCCTAAGTATATCCATAGAAACCACCTCGGTTGAATCCAGTCGGGATTTTAAGTATGTACTATTTTATGAAAAAGTCATAATTTTTTTTCGTTTGACCAAAACAACCAGATGATATTTTCTCTCTTTCTATCGTTCAAAAATTACCTATGTTAGAGTAAGACGGATTGCTTTTCAAGTAGTCTTTCTCTCTCTTGCGAATGCTATTTTTGGGACATAGAAGGATAACATAATATAGAAATACATATTTCAAATTTTGTCATAAAGTTTCTTCAAACACATTCATTTTAATTATTTTAGTAATTGTGGACAATAAAAACCATAAAATATGTGGTAACATAGCAAGACTTAAAATCCCGATTGAATCAACATTTCCTACTATTGTGAATCCTTCGATTAGCTGCTGTTTTTCTATGATTTCGTTTTAAAATGTTTACATTTTATCTGGTTTCTTTGTGCTAGAATATTATCCGTCCAGGTAATTAATGATATATTGTTTGTAAGGATGGTTGAATTTACACATGTAAAATAGTATCTATTGAAACAGGAATAAAGTTGGTTTTCCTTCTTAACATTTTTTTATTAACGCGTAATCTCAACTGTCCTTAACAATATATTTATCATTTGTTATATTTCACATTTCAATTTCATATAGTCAATTAAAATCATTGTAAAACATAGTTGATGTTTTTAAACTTATATTTTTACATTTTCCTTTGTTTACTGTTGTAACTTTCTTTTGTGGCCATTTATATACAATAAATCGTTAATTCAACGTCATGTATGAAAATGTGGAGAAATGCTGTTTTTTCAGTAATATACATAATATTCTGTTTAAGACTGGTTATAATTACTATTGACGGTTCATTTATATTTATAGAAATGTACCTGTTTAAAATAACATCATGAAACATGTTGTAAACTCAAATGGGATTTTGAATATAATTTTCTTGAACTGATGTACTGTTATGAATAAATTGAAAAGATTAAAAGTCATTTTTAATAAGAATGACTTTGTTTTTTATCAATTTATTAGTATAAAGTTAGGAAATATTATGGTCACATGGACGTTTGCCTTTCGCTATAAGGCAGCTACTTTCTGATTGACAATAATTTTTAGCATTGTAATATCAGTACATAGAAAACTTTGGAAGTATTTTAAGAACTTGAGTAACATGGATAAATTACTCTTTAAGACGGTTTATTTCTGTGGAGAATAGACTGAGAAAATATCATCTTTTCTAATGATAATTAACAACGTAGCTTTGTTAATTTTGTGACTTTTGTCTATTACAACTATTACATAATAAACTAATTGGTACATCTAATACTAATTGGTTTGGTAACATCGCACCTTGATTTCAATTGTTACACTGCAAGACAGAGATAACATATGTTTTTCCTTATATCTATCCTTTTCTTCTCGAAAAAAGACCAACGTTATTAACCTTTTTAAAAGAGAGTAAAGTTGCTGGTCTTCTTGATGCTGGTCTATTTTCTCAGTCTCTTCTAGAAACCACATGAGATATAAATTGTTTAGTTCTAACTTCTAATGGAACATTCCATTTGTCGCATCGTTAGAGTATTGGAAGAAAAACACAACATTATAATAAATAATTTATTATACACAAATCACTTACTATTAAACGATGATATGAATCACATTTATTTCTACTTAAAGTTTATGAATTCTAATTCTTATCATGAAAAAAAAACTAACATTTGTTATGCAAAAAGATTGGCCTAAATATCATATAGATTTTTTCCAAATTTAAGACAAGTACAGATTTTTCCACCAATTCTCCCACTTTGTCGATGGAATGTTCTCGTTAATATTTTTAACTCATCCATGAGTTATTCGATCACAGTACTTAACATAACGTGGTTACTTCACTAACTTGCCACTACAATGTTTACAAAGCATATCAGTTTCAAGAGTGTTAACTCTAGTTATTTTTGTGGGGAAACTAGTTTTAAATACACGGCCTATGATGAGATTTGTAATACTCCCGGTTTCTATTGATCATCTGAATAACGCTCTTAAGAACTATTAAAAGTAAATATATCTAGAAAATTCGATCACAAATTGTTGTTTATGACCTTGAAACGATTTTCAATAGAAATTGGGAGTGTTATATTGAATCTCAGTCGACGTGGCTCGTGTAAACTTAACGATAAGTTATATTGTATATGATAGTTAACGTTCCTTGTTTAAGGCACTAACTTTTACTTAGAACATTTCGTTACGGTTGTGTCAAGCCCGGGTTTGCAATAGTTATACATAGTTGAGCCAATGAGGCAGATGATGGATAATTTGTAAAAGGTGGTAATAAATATATTTTGTTTCAATTTGCTGTTTTCTTTCATTCCCTATAATAACTATTATAAAGGCGAAAGTTTGTATGGATGTTTGTTACTCTTTCACGTAAAAACTACTGAACCGATTACAATGAAATTTAGCACACATATAGAGGGTAACTTGGATTAACACATAGGATAGGTTTTATACCGGAAATCCCACGGGAACGGAAACTATGCGGGTTTTCCTTTGAAAACGCGGGCGAAGCCGCGGGCGGAAATCTAGTTCCCTTTAAAGATTGCCTTGTCAAAAATTACTTGGTCTTGGATTAGGTAGTAAATAAAAAATATCATTATTTTAATCAATGTTTAATTGAACCATATTTGAATTCAGTAACAGTTAAAATATATTTAAAAGTTATAAGGGATTATAACGAAATTGGTTGACACTGAGAAAATGTTTCACAAAACACAATGTTTTCATGTATCGCAACGACAGGGTTTGAAGGGCTCTGGAGCGCTTTTCTGAAAAATAAAATTACCGTTAGAACAATTACGTTTACCTTAAAAATAAATAAGCATATCTAATAGAATTAGTGGTGAATATGGATAGTGTATGATAATTATTGATTCTTGAATAATTAAAATTAATATAGTGATGACAAGTTATTTCTATACATGAAAATAAATATTCGTAGTCTGAGATATATACTGAGAAACATAGTTTAACTTTGATATCGAATATCGAAAAAGTCAAACTTTTATGATTTATCCCAGTGCAGTGTACTACAACTTACCGGCTCAAAACCATCACACGGGCCCTTATCACCCAGTCCCAGGAACTTTTTAATTTCTTCATATTTCTTATAAACCAGGCCAGCCATTAGAAACAGCGAGCCTCCGATTAATGGCAAAATGTTATCACCGAACAGTAGGGCTCCGAGGCTAGCGAGGAAGCCCGGCGGGGGAGGGGGGGACGTGCCTCGGGACCGCGCCGCCCTTAACCTCCTCTCCCTTTCCTCGGCGCTTGAAATCACAGATTATATTAGAACTTAGAAGTCTTTATACTTAAGTCATAGTCTACATCTATACTAATATTATAAAGATGAAAGGTTTGTAATTATATGGTAATTATGTATGTATGTATGTAGGTTTTCACGCATAAACTACTGGACCGATTTCAAAAATTCTTTCACCATTAGAAGGCTGCATCTGCACTGAGCAACATAGGCTATATTGCATTTTCAAAAAAAAAATAGAGATCATTACCAAAAATGCAATAATGTAACCCAAGGTCCGCTCTGGCTACGCTATAATGGTACCTACGTATATTATCAACATATACTTAACCAACGATGAAAGAATGTTTGTAATCGGTACAGTAGTTCCCAGAAATCTTTGCCGTAGTTCTTGAGATTAGCGCGTATCAAACTCTCCAGTTGTATAATATTATTATATTAGTATCTAAGATATAAATTAAATATTAAGAACCATATTGATACCTACTATATCATTATTAGCTAAGTAATGTATAGTTACCTTTTTATACCTCATCTCAAAAGAATAAATAAATCATCATAGCCGCATAGCGTTTACGTATTTGCAAAACGCTTTTTTCAAAATAGAAAGTGAAGAAATAAGGACTAGCAAAATAAACGCATTATGTACTTACCAATCACACATTGCATTGGTGTTTCTTCAATGTTATTTGGATTTCAGCCACTGCATTATTGTTGTTTATTTTTCTATTGCTTTTAACAATTAAGACATTGTCCTGCGACAGCCGTGGAGGACTTGAGTTTCTTCTTTTCTGTCAGTGTCTTAACTTGTCTGGATGAATGTGACACTACAAAGGTTTGAATACAAAAATCAATTGATCGATATTATGTATACCTAAAAATTGCCTATTTATAGAAAACTAGGTTTCCGCCCGCGGCTTCGCCCGCGCAGTCACAGAAAAACCCGCATAGATCCCGTTCCTGTGGGATTTCCGGGATTGCGTCATTTTCCCGGGATAAAAAGTAGCCTAGTAATGTCCTTTCTCGGTTATCAAATTATCTCCATACCAAATTTCATGAAAATTGGTTCTGTAGTTTAGGCGTGATTGAGTAACAGACAGACAGACAGAGTTACTTTCGCATTTATAATATTAGTATGGATATGGATGAAAAGAAACGCTATTAAACTGATTAGTTACATTATTTAAAATTAAGTAGGTAGGTAGTTACGTTCGCGTTAACTACGTTACTGCTATAACTAAGTATATTTTATACCTAAATATTTAAAAATTACACAACAGAATACGTTTTTCAGTTTCAAGGAAATATTAAAATAAAGAAAACAAGATTTAATACTTGAGATTTTACTCACGATTCCCTCCCCTTTCTTACAAGAACATTTATAATTCCTAACTCCAATATTATGCTGATAGTTGCTGTAGGGGCCGCCGCCGCAGAATGCCTTATAGAGTAGAGCGAGGAGACCAGCGCCCACCACCAGGCCAGCTGCTATGGGCACCCAGCTATCCCGACTGCTCATCTTATGCCTAGACACATACAATATCATATTTCTAGATATTTAAAACCACCCTATTTATCTATTTTACTTTTACAATGCTATATATATTCTTATAATCTTACCTAAACTAATCCTTTTTGGAGTTCTGAGCATAGTTTGAATATTGTAATACTGTGGTTTGGACTTCACAGCTATTTCTCAGACCTACCGCATAATAATTAATAACTATAGTCGAAGGTCGGCCGTTTCGGAGGTGTTTAGTTACAAACACATCCGGGCACGAGAATTTTAACTACCGTACCTACATATCAAAGTAATGAAACTTAATTATGCTGACGGGTATTTTTATTAATATTGTTTGATCATATGATGGATAGCCGATTTTTATCTTCATATAATTTTATGTACCTATAAATATTTAAAATACATATTCGCATGCAATTCAAAGAACCTTTCAAATGTTTTTCATTATTTTAACTGTTACGTAATATTCTAAGACTTGTTTAGGGAGATAGTCAAATCCTACAGTTGTTATTTCAACATTCTTGTCATTTGATCAAATCCATCAAATCACTTAGGTCTTAGCAATCTTAGGAATAAGACCAATCTGGGTTGTTATGAATTCCCTTCGACCTATAGATACACATCTCATAAAGAATGAAACCTTTAAAATGCATATATAAATATTAGAATTCGATAACTTTAACTCCGCGCATAATTTTAATTTATTACTTTCCGCGAATTATTACTTTCCGTCTAGTCTTCATAATCATATGTATACAAAGTCTACAATCTACTTACATCAATAGGAAACTGTTTTTTCTACGTATAAATAAACGAACAAACATTTTAACGTTATAAGTAATTACATACTTTGCTGAGTAAAAAAGCTTATCACTAAGTTCTCATGAATAAGGCGTTGTCGTTGGTGCTTGGTGGTACGTACATACTATGCCGAATATTCAATTCTTCAACATCACGAATTTAATTTATATAACAAAATAACACCTTTGATGTGTGGTGACCATAATACCTTTGAAAGAATGAGTGATGAATAATGCTTTTAATACCTAGCTATCGTTTAGTAAATAAAATTCCTCCGCACTGTAGCTGTTGATATAAGTGATTATAAACCACTTTACGGATAGATATTGTGTTCTATCATCACCAATTCCGCTGAATGTCTGCAGATAAGAAATTTCTAATATGATTGTATGATATTCTTTTAAGTATATATGTATATAAGTTTATGTAATTATATAAAGAAGAAAGATACGAAAACACATTTGTACCAAATTGAATTATAATATCAATGGTCCAAACAGTTTTGGGATAGTAAAATTTTTTGATCTTGATTTTATAAGTACTACGTTTAACAATCGTATTAGTTATGTATAATTTAAAATCTTATTTTATTATTAACGACGAGAAAACTAATTATAATTTATAACATCAACTAAAAGTTTGGAGAATCCAAAAGTGCAAGACTCATTACTCATTCCGAAAAGAAGATTATAAGTAATTTTAGTTTTCCAATATGCTAAATAGTTAATATCACCATTTGCAATATCAATCTCCGCATAGTAGATCTACAGCTAATAAAATAAAAAAAAGACGTGTGGCACTCGGGGACTGCCGCGGCCGCGGTAAAGCGTGGTAAAGCTCTTTGAGCTATTGCATAGCAATTAGCATGCGCCATGCCTTCAAGCCACACCTCCGTGTCCGTCGGAGTGGGGAGCGTGAGGTTTTTTCGTTACGGAATTTCTGGATTCGGTCCCCACGCTCAAGGCCCGCGTTAGAAGCTATGCAATAGCTTAATAATGCGATTACATTAATTAAGTTTTACACTAGTTATCGTGTCTCAACCGAAATACCGAACCGTAAAGCACTGTAATGCTTCGCATTGAGTCGTGCAATACAAGATCAATACATAATGCACAACTAGATAAATAAATAAAACTATTATAAGGCTTACTTATGGCATATTAATGTAATGTTACTGTAATATTTTATTCTTTATCTGGCTTGGCGGCAGTCACCCATCCATCCGATAGGATGTTTCATATCTCTTATCAAACGTAAAAACCCAAGCATTGAACTACGTACGTACCAATTTCCACATGATTTCTTAATTTTTTAATGAATGATTTTTGTAAACAGTGCCAAGTCAAAATACCATGTCACATTGTCATTTTGATGGAAGAGTTATGACGTACTTGGTCTATCCTTTTCACAATTCTTTTTCATTATTTGAAGAACACAGTCCCAACTGTGGTCCCAACTCCCATTACAAAAACATTATACTGTTATCGGTGTTTTAACGTGTCATATGAATTAACATTGACCAGACATTAATTTACTTTGTAAGGATAGTCATAGGTACAAAATAAAAAAGATAGCTTAGATTCATTTTTTTCTAGGACCTAAATAAGGACCTAAATATGTTCTTTTATTTAATTGCTAGTAAAAACTCTTTAACAGCCCTAGTCAATAATCACAGTTGGCAGAAATCTTAGTACATATTAATTATTATTTATGGCATACTAGCTGTGCTGCGCAGTTTCATCGACCCCCGTCCGACTAGGGCCCTTCCGGCCTCCTCCACTCAAGCGACAGCCCAAGCCGAGGTTCGAGATCCCCGTGGCGGGGGGACGCCCTTGCGCATGTCGCTACCAGGGTGAACCTTCAGTTCACCCACGCGTCCGCGTTAAAATGTAGAAGCCCTTCTGGGCTCTGGCTAACATTGAGAAACACCACACAAAAAAAAAAAAGTTTCATGCACCGAACGACCGGCCGGACGAACCCGCATGAAAAATCAAGTATTTCTATAGCTCATGTGTGATTCTGATGTATAAGTTATATTCCTGTAAAGTTTCATCCAAATCAGTTCCGTAGTTTTTACGTGTAGTCAAACATCCATAGCATATACAGGCAATCAGGATAGCACAGGACTAGAGGTAATCTAATAGTGTGATCTTGACTCCAAGACTTTAGAAGCTACGCTACTAGTGTAGTGGTAGGGGAGAGCGGGGATGAAAGTCACATTTTTATCTTTTTTTATGTAACTTCCAAAATACGTTGTTTAGGAATGATATTTGTATACCAAAAGATAGTGTAATTATTCTGTTACAAAATAAATAAACGTATTTTTGTGTAATATTATCAGTTGTAGAAATATTTTGTATTTTCACTCTAAAGAAAAATGTGACTTATAACCCCGGGTCAGGCATGGTTGTCACAATGCCTAGGGTAGGTAGTCACGTACTAAATAACAGGCAATTTATAAATAGAAAGTCACACTTTGGTCTTATAATTTTACGGAATAATTTTTAATTAAGAACTCTTAACCAAATGAAACCGTGTCTACGGTCTTTATTTCAGTCTGAATATTAATCAATCACAATTTTAGCAAACAATAATAATCGTGAGTCAATATAGAGTCATCAAGGACAGATGGACTTCCAGCAGGTTTGTTAGGGTGATTTTCCGGTGTTGATTGAAAATATACGGCTAAAACAAACAACCTCAAAACGCAATTAAAGTCATCTCGCATACAGGGGGCTGGTTGATAGGTGACAACCAGCCCCCGAAAATTTGTGACAACGAGCCCCATAACACGTTTCATGAAAATAAAATTGAAAATAAATTCCGATCAATGAATATCTAAAAAACTATACTACGATATTATAAAACACATTTCATCATCATCAAATGAACTGAAAGATTATTACTGTAAAACAAGAACGTATAATTACGAGGTTCGACACAGCAGCACAAAAATTTACTTTTCGGTTTAAAGAACTTTATTTATCTCATAAAATAAACAAGAACAATACAATGATCTTTTACACATATGAGAAATAACAATTTTGCAGTTAGTATAACACAATCAGCTATCGAAATTAGTTAAGTATGTCTTTAACTTATTTTTAAAAATAGTAATTGATGAGGATTCTTTAATTGCTTTAGGCAAGCTATTGTACAATTGTGCTCCCTCAAATCTTAGGTTTCTCTTACCGTATAGAGTTCTTATAAATGGTAATTCAAGGTTATCACTCTTTCGTGTGTGGTATTTGTGGGATTTTTTGTTTAGTGTTATTTGTGTTTTTATATTATTAGATAGAATATTTTTAATCAGTATGCATGTGTGATATTTATATAATTTATTTAAATCAAACAATTTGGTACGGGAGTATAGATCTTTAGTTGGCGTTAAAAAATTAAAGTTAAAAAGGATTTTTACAAGTTTGTTTTGCGTAATTTGTAGTTTTTTTAAATTAGAAGGCGCCGATTGCCCCCAAACTGGGATAAGATAATCTAGATGTGGTTTAACAAGCGTGTTATAGATACTATATCGTAATTTAAATGGTATATATTTAGCAGCATTTCTTAAAGCCCCTGTAAGTGGTATTAACTTAGATCTCACGTGGTTTATGTGTGATTTAAATGTTAATTTATTATCCAAGATTAGGCCAAGATATTTTTCTTCGTTAGATCTGTTTAATGGTTGTGAGTCTATTGTAAGAGGTGGAAAATAAGATATTTTTTTATTTTTGGCTGCATAGATTACGTATGATGTCTTTTTAACATTAATAGTCAATAAATTTAACTTTAACCAGCTATTTAATAAATTAAGATCATTTTGAGCAACTTTAGTTAAGTTGACTGCTGAATCCCCGAAGTAGAAGAGACA
>CAJQZN010032602.1:0-24464 GCA_907164685.1 Colias eurytheme
AACAGCTTCGGGCTGACGCTGAGCTCGTGCTTCGGGAGCGGCGGGTCTTCGATACGCGGGGGGGTCGGGGCGCGGGGGGGGTCGCCCATGCACAGGGCGCCGAGGGGGTCGTCCGCGAGCACGGGGGTCCGCGGGGACAGTCTGACAAAAAAGAGAATATATAAAGATCTTGTATATGAATATACTAGCTTTCAGCCCGCGGCTTCGCCCGCTTTGTTTAAAACCTAATAAATTATAAACTAAAACCTTCCTCTTGAATCACTCTATCTATTAAAAAAACCGCATCTAAATCCGTTGGGTAATTTTAAAGATTTAAGCATACAAAGGGACATAGGGACAGAGAAAGCGACTTTGTTTTATACTATGTAGTGATTATATAGGCAGGTATATAGTCAAAGCCGTGATATAACAATTTCACTAGTGATATAATAAACAGTATATAATTTTAATAAACTCAATAATATCTGGCATTTCATCGTACTATGGTACAAAACAATCTATTTAAATTCAAGAATGTATTATGCGGAAAAGAGAGTTGATGATTCCACTGTTCCGCATTTGGATACAATAATTGCGAAACTAACTCATTCTTACTAACAAGTAGTAGCGTTTTCATTTGCATTACAAAAGTAATAGCCTAAAGAATCATAATCACAGAAAAGAAAATTGAGAAATATAATTACTTGAGTGGGGAGGTTTTGTTGACATCGTTGACTTGTATTGCAGCTATTTCTTTATCCGTCTCTTCGGGAAAACTGAGCGTTCGTGAACAACGCCCTTTGGGGTTTGTATTTCCTAATAAAATAAAAAAACATCGAAATTAGACAAAATATAATGTCACTATATGTAAGTTGGTCGTTACTAAACAAAGTAGTGGATAATTCTGAGAAATAACGATTCGTAACAACATAACATAAGAAAACAATTTTTTGTTAATAATTACCATTATAACAAAACTAATAACTTACCAAATGAAAGCCTCTGCAAATTTTGAACGATCTGAGCGTCACCCGCAAAACTTTCTGATCTTGTTAATATTCGTAAATCTGATGGACTGTCTGGGCTGACGTGAATTGTCTGCAAAAAACATTCATATAAATATTTTTACCGCAATTTAAACCTTACCATGATAAAGATCACAATAATTATAAAGTAAAAAGTTTGCTAAATAAGTTACCTGTCTCTTTTCGGCAATAGGTATTGTCGGTTCCGGTTCTTCATTACCTAACGAGTTGCTGCGTGGTCGCGTAGTCTCACTGAGATCAGGGTCTGACGGCACACCTAGAAAATACATTGAAACTATAATATACAATACGATTCGCGTACAAATTATGCCATAGATTATTGTGTAATTTTTAATATTATATTTATCGCTTTGCAAGTCAATTATAAAATATAAGTAACTAATCAAATGTTTGTTTATTAAGTAATCAAAATATGGGTTTCCAACAAATTTTTACACCTAAATATGAGAACGAAGTAAGCAAAACAAGAGTAATCAAGTATACATTAAACGACTACACAAAAACACTTCACAAGATAATCTATATCTATTTAAGTATTAACGCTGCATTATTTTTAGTACTTTTAAATTCCAAATCAACTCATACAAAATAATACCAACAAATATACACACTCACCAGATATAAGTATACCGGCGTGTGCGGACAGGCCGTGCGCGCGCGTGTGTGTGCGCGCGTGCGTGTGTGTGCGCACGATGTTGCCGCGCCGGCACAGAGCTTCGAACGCGCTCGCGCTCGCACTGGCTTCTTCGCGACATACTGCAACTATATATAAGATTATATTGAAAAAAATTAGTTGTTTGTAAAGTAGGTTTACGATCGAGATGTTTACGTGATAACATAATGCAGTGGCAGCGCTCGAGATGAGACGGGAGATCGGTCCGTCTCTCTCTCGTTATACCTGCGATCGCGCTCGTGAGGTTTTGGTGTGACACAAGTTTCTGAACATGTCACCCGAATAAAACGATTTTAAAAACGTTATCACGTCAAAAGTATCAAATATATGAGCTTGAAGTGTGTGACCTTATTTTTTTTATTGAAATGTTAAAACATTATTAATTTTATACATGGGTCAAAGTTGAACCCGAGTTTTTTGATATAGTCAATGTTACATTATAAATATTTTGGTGGTAAAATTTTGTTACAAAAAGAGAATTAAAACGTATTAAAAAAATCTTACTCAAACTCAAACACTTTTTCATGCTATTGGACTTCAGTATTTAAGCCCAAGTTCGAAAAGCAGTTTCTACAGAGAAGAGCCGGTAAGAAACTCTGTAGTTGCTCTTTAAAAATTATGCCATATTATACATTTCAATCAATGATATTTTATGTATAGATACGTTATATACTCACAATATATCCAAAAAAAAATGCTTCATATGCAGTGTCAGGTACACACAAATACAATTTTCATTTTACTTAATTTATTACATTGACAGACTGTATAAGAGAGATGGCTCTAATAAAATGATATAAATAAAAAAGACAAAGATAGTTTGTCACTTCCGCGCAGGTGTAAGCAAAAGTCATAAGAATTCACCAATTAAATATAAATAAACAAATAGTTGCCATGGTAATTGGCATAGATAAACGACACAGAAGGTTCAATGTTATAGATGTTAGGTTTCCTGCACAAGTTAATAAATGTGACAATTTCATTTTACTATTTTATGATTATTATGATGTCGTATTAAAATGAAAAAAAAAAATAAAAACCTTTTTTGGAGCTATAACTGTATTAAGTATTTATTACTAGCTGTGGTGTTCGTTTAAGTCATCATCATTTCACCCGATAATCACCCACTGCTGAGCATACTGCATATAGTCCTCCTTATAGAACTCCATAAGGACCGATCTTACGCTATTCGTTTCAAAGCAGTTCCCGAAACCCGTACAAGGTCATCACTCCAACTTGTAGGATAATTATAATAATAGTGGTGCCTAGATGAAAAAAAGGATGAAATAAAAGAAAGGATGAAGTATAAGCCTTTTTTATTTAAAACACAAATAAATTTTATGTTCAATAGCATTTACAGAAAAGTAATTAATAGCCTTTTTCGTCAGTAGCGATAATCTTTTCTTCAATGTATACGTATATTCAACATCATTTTTGCAAACAAACATTTTTGCCATCACGATTTCATTGTATATAATAAATAGATATATTTGTTAATTATATGCACTGTGTGGATTTAAATATAAAATTAATCAATCGAATCGAATCGAATTATTTACCCAAATCGAAATTAATAAAATAACCGTTCTATTTTCAATAATCGTATCTACATGATAATCTTTGAACACAGTATACGCTAGCTTTGTCACACTAGTGATTGAAGCAATGTTTTATCCCTTTCATTATTTCAATACACGTGTCAAGCAAGTGTCATTAATAAAGAATTGTAAATTGTTATTTTTACTCTTAAACTGTAATAATTTAATATATTTTGCTGTGATATGATATTCCTTTATCTTTCTTTATTTTTTTGCACGAATACGTGCACTTTCTGAACGCACAGGAAGGCATTTTCGACAACTTTAATGTACCTATAGGCACATGCGCTCACTGGGACCGGTGACAATCTGACTGATTGCATTGGTCCCAAATAGGACCAATTCACGGAATCAGTTTTGGTGCGTTGATGACGTATCTACCTCTTGTTTCTATATATAATATCATTGATTTCAATCGCACATATACGTTTCATAAAATTCAAATTCAAATTTCATTTATTTACAAGAATGTAGTTACAAAAAAGGTGTTATTACAATGTTAAGGCGCTAATACATTCTACCCACTTTCTGGGTGTGCAAATATTTAAATGGAAAATTTGTTACCTGAATCTAAACTGGACCGACTTCGCATAGGTTCAGCCAGTGCTAACGCGGCAAGTTCAGAACCTTCGCCTGCAACTGTTCGGACGCGAGGTAATGTTCCGCCAGCTATAAAGAAAACAAAAAAAATCAATGTTACCTAATTTACTAAAAATTTGCGTAAGTAAGTATAATCAATAAAAACTTGTAATATAATGTTTTCACAGAGATTAAACATTCAGTGAGCTTTTTTAAACGCCATCTTACAAATTATTATAAATTACATAAAATCTCAGCTTTTTTCTGAATGAAATTGGCAATTATATCAGCCTTCATTAAAACAAAAGCATAGAAATTTCAACATGCTAAATAATAAAATAAATACATACAGCCGGCAGTAGCTTGTCCCGCGGCGCGGCTCGCACGCTGCGCGCCCGCAGCACGGAACAACGCCGCGCCCATCACGGCTATACGCAACTTGTTCCATAGTAATTGGGAACCACTGTGACATACAAAATATATCAATATTAATGGAAATAAAATAGAAAATGTTTCAAATGCATGAAATTTGAGGTCAATTCTAATAAACGAGGAAATTACGATCCAATGTAAAAAAAATGATTAAAGTTTAAAACGCGTAAGGGTAATGGGAAATAAATACATATAATAATTTTAACCAGAATTAATAAATAGAGTTTTATATAAGTGTCTCTGTGTCTATTAAATTACAAAAAATCTAAAAAAATACAGTTACACTTAAAATCACTTTACAAAACTGTAGCTTTAAAAATAGACGCACCTAGGCATATCTTTAGGCCATGCGGCTTCCAACACGCATCTATTGTAGTAGCCGTACGTAAGTGCGTTGGGTTGTAAGCCCGCACGCTTCATAAGGAATAGTAACTGCACGGCTAGCACGGGCAGCGAATAGATGCCGCAAAGCTGCATCATTACTCGATAACACACCTGGAGAAAACACAATAACTAATTAAAAAAAAATCTTTATTTTAGATAAAGTTTGAAATAAGTAAGCAATAAAAAAAATTAAATCATAAACAATCAAAAACTGCAACTGATCTTACATTGCATTAATTTAAATTTGCAACGATTTTATGAAGTTTAAAACAAATTATTTTAAACGAACTAAAACAACATGACATCAACTAGTGATAGCAAGCGGTATAATAATAAATAAAGAAAGTAGGTTATAGTAAAATATCGATCCATTTTTAAACATGACATTTGTGCCGTTCGGGTCATTTCCCTTCCAAAGCATAATATAATAAAACTAGATTTCCGCCCGCGGCTTCGCCCGCGTTTTCAAAGGAAAACCCGTATAGTTCCCGTTCCCGTGGGATTTCCGGGATAAAACCTATCCTATGTGTTAATCCAAGTTACCCTCTATATATTGTGTGCTAAATTTCATTGTAATCGGTTCAGTAGTTTTTACGTGAAAGAGTAACAAACATCCATACATCCATACTTACAAACTTTCGCCTTTATAATAGTATTAAGTTAAGATTAAGATAATCCGCACCTCATCCAACGGCACGCGCAGTTTAGTAGCACGCTCGAGCAGCTCGTACGCGGCGCGCAATGTAGCGTGCTCTTTGCCCCGGTACAGTGTTAGGCGACACGGTAGAGCCAGGAAGTATAGTGAATAGCACGCGCCGAGGAGACACTTGGCCCACGCTTCAGGGGAAAGACTGGCTTTGCGCGCCATTCTAGTGAACAAAATGTAATATAATAATATTGGCCAGTTTATCGTATATTAAATAGACACTCAAAACAACAAACTAAATAGGTACATATCGAAAGACAGAAATAGGTGTCGCTTTAACTTAGAAGATATTTTTTTATTATTTTCTACCCAGGAAACAGGAAAAGCAACGCATCAGCTAACGACTCAGCTGACGCGAGTGCGGCGCTCGGTAACGTTTGCACCGCACCACGTGCACTCTGCTTGCACAGGTCACTTAGTTTGCGTATTGGTTGAACTTACAATTATACAAATATATTACTTTACATTAGACCTTAGAAGTATACCTCTGTGCAGCAGCAATCTCATGCTTAGTTCGCCTTGCCATAGGCGATGCGTCTGCTAACGACTCAGCCGATGCAAGTGCGGTGCTCGGTAACGCTTGTACCGCACCGCGTGCGCTTTGCTTGCACCGGGCCACTAAGTTCACGTCGAGGATGAACTTCTCGTATGTGTATGTCTCCTCTGAAATAAATAATGGGCATCAGTATCTAGGTAAATAGGAAAAAATGCACGGGAGTTTCATATAATGACGGTTTTATGATGTTATCAAATATTAACAGTAAAAGAACATGACAAGACAGTGGCTTTGATTCTCCGATTCGTAAAGACTATGAGTAGAATATAATTGAAAATAAACGCACATTGCATTTGATTTTTATCCTTATAATTTTTTTTACATTATTGACAAGCTATCTTTAAAACGAGTTACCATCGACATACCGAATCAGTGCTACTTAAAAAAAATACTATTAAAATTTTCATGAGTTACGTAATTAGTTTGAATTTTTAAATACCTGGATCAGGCGGATCAGGCGGCAGGACAAACACAGTTCGCTCAGCACAATGCGCGGGCTCGAACTCAAGCAGCGACCCCTCAGAGGACACACGCTCTATGCACTCGTCGAAGAACGTCAACCCTTGGTCCGCACCGTCACATACAAACGAACGCTCCTCTATGAAGCGCGTGAACATTTGCGTGCGCATTATGAGGGTTAGGAAGCGCTGTTGCGTCTGTGAACGGATAAAAGTATTGAATTAGTGGTTATAATGTACTTGTTATATATATAATTTATAGCAAAGCAGCTGCAAAGCACAGTAATTCAATTCAATATTTATAGGAGTAATGTGATGCCACAATTTAAGAAACGTGAACAGCAGTAAAAATATGTGTGACGTTGGTCATGTAATAATTGAGATTTTACATACGGACTCATACCTTGTCCCAGTTAAAATTCAATCAAATTTTACATATTGTTTAATAAATAAGGTATTTTTTAATACATACCAATGTATTGCTAAGTAGTAAAGTACATACCTTATCCCGTGATTTAAGAAAAGCATCCATTTGAAAGAGTGCATGTGGGTCTGTAGTTCCAACAGTGGGAGCTTTCGTTATGGGAATCAGATATCTGCGATAACCTTCTAAAGTCACAGCCATGAAACGGAGGAATGCTTCTTGAATCTTTAGTTCTAGTGCTTGCTACAATATAAAAATACAAATATGCAAATATACAATCAACATAAGTATATTTTTTGTGTAAATTTGTGTAATACTTACATAATCAATTAGATTAGTGATTTGTATGTTATTAAATATGAACAAAATCTCACCTCCTTTTTCCGCTTTTGGAAATCCCTATCTAAACTCGTTGTTGGTTCACCATTATATTTACTATTATTCGAATAGTGGACGGGCGACGCTACAACCAAATAAAAACATTCAATTAACAACTTAATTGAATAGACGATAATTATACATACGCCATATTATGAATATTTTTTACATTTTATATTGCTAATATTATAAAACAAAAAAAAAATCTCGACTCTATACTATATCCTACCTAACATACCAGGTCGAATGTTCGCGAACAACTGTTCCAACGTCTGCCTTAATGCCCGTGCTTGGCTCTTTGGAAGCAGTTTTAATGATATATGCCTCTGCGATTCACATATCTAGAATAAATAAATATAATAATTAATATTTAAACAAGAAAATATTCATATACAAATATAAATGTCACGTCGTTAACAAACACATAATCAAAGTGTATTGGAAGCTTTTATAGACTAATTAGTATGTTTTGCTTAAAAAAGAAAGTTGAAACAGCAGATTATAGCATAAAACAAAACTCACTGTAATATTATTGGTGTCTAAATCGACACAAGTAACATCTGGTGGAGGGTCATATAGGTCAAAAAACCTCGAATCCACACCTATTAAATACGGCAAAGGAGCGTGAAGTACTTCCGCTAAACCTGTAAAATATTTATAACATCTTATATATAAAAATGAATCGCAAAATGTGTTGGTAAGCGCATAACTCGAGAACGGCTGAACCGATTTCGATAATTCTTTTTTTATTATATTCCTTGAAGTACGAGGATGGTTCTTATGTAGAAAACGTAAACATGTACCACGGGCGAAGCCGGGGTGGACCGCTAGTAAATTATAAATTCATTCTAAATTAAGTAATAAATTCCATTTTATTACGAATGAAAGTAAAAATTATATTTGAAGTGTTAACAAATTTGGACTGATAATAAAAAACTATTAAATTATTAATAATAAACTATTAAATTATTAGCTGATTGTATTACCTAATGGACAAAGTGGTATGTATGGGCACTGCCATTTGAATGGAAACAGCAGACTAGACACTGCCTCCGATACAGCGGTGAGTGTGTCTGGTCTGTAAAAAAACATATTAATTCATAATTAATCCATACTAATATTATAAATGCGAAAGTAACTCCGTCTGTCTGTCTGTTACTCAATCACGCCTAAACTACTGAACCAATTTGCATGAAATTTGGTATGGAGATATTTTGATACCCGAGAAAGGACATAGGCTACCTTTTATTGCGAAATATGTACCACGGGCGAAGCCGGGGCGGACCTCTAGTTTTACATAAAATACATGGAAACAATAGTCTTCTACAAAAATAAAAGACACAAGGTTTGAATAAACACTTATTTAGATTAAGTTTTAAGTAAACTACACAAAAAAATTAAGGTTTAATTATATAGGATTGATGGAATTTTTCTTTGTAATATGATAAACATACCTCAAAGAGTGTATAAGTATTTTCTGCTCCGTGATAGCCAAAGCCAGCAGTAAAAGACAGTTATCAGGCCCTAAATTTAGCAAGAGCTGTCTATAACCAGCACCACTTATTACTAGCGGTTGGTCATCACGTCTTGTGACTATGACACGATCGTGTGGATTTGTGGGAGATAACTGTGAAAAATATAAAACAAATTTACATAATAATGTAATTGACGTACAACGATAATCAATCGTACGATAATAAATAATTGTCTGAAACAAAACTCTGCCTCCGTATCTATTAGGCAGAGTTTTCTAATGAATGTTCAATAGACTTTGAACAGGTGTCACAAAATAAGATCCTGATTTGAATAAATTATAAAACGCCGAATGTAAAAAATATACCTGAAGTAATATGCGGGGATCCGGGAATGGAACCTCTTCCAATAAGTGTGTAATGTATCTTTCGATTGGTATACTTAAAGGTTCTTTACTCCATGACATTTCCTGTAAAGAACAACATTATTTATACATTTATAGAATACTAAAGTTGAATTTGATATTTTTGGTTTTATGGCATTGAAATGCTTTTTAAATAAAAGAAAGGATGCGGGTTCGAGTCCCGCTTCGTGATCGAATTATTTCTATTCTTTATAAATTTATAATACTAAAGTTTTCAAGTAATTTCGACGGCTCCGATTTGCATGTAGAAAAAAAAAGACTTTCCATGTTTTTTCATACAAATCAACTTATTTCAACGTTAACCACGTGTGGGGGTTTTCTTTTTTCTCGTTAGAACTTACCAGAATATACAACAGCCACCGTTCAAACGTATCGCTGAAGGGCCACCTTGACAACAGACAGATGCATTTATTTGCGTGTAATGAATGCGTGTTTTGGCTAACACCGGCCCGCCAACCGAGTGCCTCTTGATGACTTTCAGTTAACTGCGTGTGCGGGTAGCTCTCGTAGAACGTTACCGCTGATCCGTATACCTGCAAGTTGTATTTGTTTGACATTTTTAACATTTTGCCTTTTCGAATGGTCAGTTTTTAAAATATGTTCGATTAAAAAGCGCTTGAAAAAGCTATTCCATAAAAAATTATGAAGTTTGAGTTGTCGTCGAGTACGTCCAAATACAAGTAACAGCAATGAGCTAAACATTTTTAATGAAAATTAATAAGTTAAGTACCTATAGAAAATTAACTTTTAAATGATTTCAAAGTTAGCGAAAATTATGCTTTATGTGAGAAACAACACTGAAACATGTTTTCGTTTAAGACGGGTATTATAATAAAAATATGTACCTTATCAGTAGCATCAGAAACGGTCAAAACGAAGGTAGAAAACACAGGTTTCGGCGCAGACGCATTATTCGGCCACAATTCCAAAGTGGAGCCCATGGGCAGACAAAACAGTGGCACTGAAGTAGGGAATGCCATACTGCGACGATCTACTGTTGGATACCTAAAGAAAATTATTTTTATAGAACATACAAATAATGACAATAGGTATATAAAATTTTTCGTAAAAACTATTAGTATCAACATGTTTTTGAACACTACGAGATAGGAACAATATACTTTCAATAAAAACGTACATAAGATTCAATTTAAGCTGCACATACTCTCGACAGTAAAATCGACGATGAGACCTAATTTTTTATCGTTATTTTTCTCGATCATATCAATTCAAAGTCCAAACAATCAATACACTGCCTTAAATTAGATTCATTGCATTCAATATTTGTACCATTATGAAACACGAGTCTCTTTGAAAGTGATACTTTCATAGCATAGAAGAGCATTGTCTGTGATATTACGCTAATATGTTATGATTACATAAATCTTTGTTTGAAACAGAGCCCTTCTAACACTGCCTCCGAGGAGCTAATTAATGACGCATACTAAGTTGAAAAGGTTAATATTGTGTTTCAACTTACATTTCTCTTTGATTTTATTGCTAGCAATAAGAAGCGCGTTTTTTTTTATTTGAAATACATTATGTATCTGACAATGATTAAATTTTTTTTATGGACGATGGATTATATAATTTAATATTTATTCAATGTTATGTAAAAGAAGAGTATGTATTACATGTGGAGTAGAAATTTAAATTCCTCCACGAACACCACACACATACAAACACGTCCTTACAAATCCATTGTGGCTTTAATTCTAATGGGAATAAAAATAGAACGCGCTCCATAATTGAATAACAATACAATATGAATAGGGCGTGAATAACACAAATGTATTGTATAATGGCATAATGCAATCTCGAATCAACTTCGACACTAATATATAGTGCATAAACATTGCATAAACATCAGGGTGAAAAAGAACTACTATTATCCCTTAACTGATTGAAAACAAGCTAACGATATGGAACATACAATAGGATAGAAATAGAAAAATTTAAATAGTACCTAAAGCTAAGGGTTAGACCTGAATATATTATTTGTATGTGTAGCAATAAAATATATATGTAGGTACATAAATAATAATATGCATAGTATGTGAATACTACCAACATATTGCATAATGCAATCACGGATCAACATAAATATCGGATAAACATCAGGATTAAAAAGGAGTAACTATATTGTCACTTAACTGATTGAAAAATCAGATTACAATATTAAACAAAAACATAGGTTAAAAAGATAAAATTAGTAAGTAATTGATAATCTCATACCAATAAAAAAATTTCCTCTGAGTAGATAATATAAAAAACATCAACATCGAAAAGGCTTTAGTTTCTAAACTAAACATTTTGTTTACATAATGAAAGGCCCAAAACTTACCTAAACAGTACTTCTGGTTTGAAAGCTATTAGCGGCGGACGGTTCATTGACTTTTTGTAGCAAAGGAATACATCGCTACCCATTAACCCTGAAATTGTTATTTGTTTACTCAAAGTTTAATACGCGTATGAAGCAATCAATCTCTGAAATGTTAACTTTGAAAAGATTTAATCATATTGAAATAATGTGTGTATTATAATTTGAAAAGCCATAATTAACTTTTAGCACTATTTGCGAAACTTGGACTGGTGGTCCTTAAAATAATTGCTCTAATATACTTTTGCATAAGTATATTTAATCGTTTAATGAACAAAACACAATAACAATAAAAGAAACATGACAAGTAATATAGAATAAGGTAGCACGCCTCCTCATTATAAATAACTAAGTAAAACGATCCCCCCTGCAAATTGAACTTAGGACATATTTCTCGGTATTCAAAAATTCATCTACCCCAAAACCCACACAGCTTCCCAAAACAATCAATAAACTACAAACCTTTGTTCAAATTCTTCGCGATCATACAAAACGCATGCGGCGGGGTTTCCCCCCGACTCGTAACGACTACGCATATATCGACTACGACTAGCGCATTGCACGGCGCGGTCGGATGCGCCCGCCTGTACGTGATATATGTTTTCGCCGTGGAATTGTTCACATTGGCCAATCTACCGCCAACCGATTTGAGTACCATTTCTGCGTCAGCCATGAGACGCTCTCTGCCGTCGTACATGACACCTGAAATTAGTGCGAAACTTACAAAACGCGAATTAAGTATGCATTTTGGTTAAATGAGTTACAAGTTTCATTTTACAATTAGAAATAAAAGTCTCTAAATGCGTGTAAATACTCAGTTACATGTTAGTAATGATACCTATTCTAGGTAGGTACCTACGCAATAAATAACTAACTTTTTAATCTACCAATTCAAAGTCTTTAAACTTCGCTTTCAACTTTGGAAAAAGAAAGGAAACTACAAAAGTTTATTTTCTTGTCCCAAATCGAATTTACTTTACGCATAATTGATTTTTGCTAGTTTCTTAAACGGCGCATAAGTAACACTAACAATTAGGCCTTGTATTTCCTTATTGGCAGGAACTAATCTTGTTTAGCATATAAATTACCTACTACTAAATCTTTTTTATTGATTTACTTTTTATTCTATATAGTATAAACCTTAAAAAAACAGTCCCGATAAACAATATTCAAAGGCATCTTATAAGTCTAAATCTAATATAATATATAAAGAAAGCCTTCATAATTTGGATAATAACAAGGCAAAAATGAATAATCCGTATCACATAAAAACAAATTATCAATAAAGGATCATTTTATTTTTCATTTTAAAAATAAATATTTTTAAATCTGATAAGCCAATAACGAGATGCGAAGATTACCACTTGATGTCTCGCTGTTATTGGAGCATAAAACTAGACTGCGAATGTAGGAAGGTTGTATGAGTAAATTGTGAAATTATATAAACGTATTTAATCATTCCTAAGCCAATAATAATGTTGCTAAAACATGCATTAGTTATTGTATTTTAAACTTATCAAGGAAATGAGCAAGCTAGTTGATATTTTTATTTCGAGGGGAATATCCCATTCGTATGACATCATTTGATGAGATAAAATATTGAAAAAATTATGTTTACGTACTAAAATAAATCTGTTCATGACAATAATTATTCTTATCATAAAAAAAAAACATAAGCAAAATATACCAAGAGCAAACAGAATTAGTTCAAATCAGACTTTATATCGACGCAATCGAATAGCCATTTAATTTGAGATACCTATTGATATTTTTTGTTATTTATTTCTAACCATTAATAAAAAAATCATCTTACCGATATCAACGAGGGGCGGTTTGTCCCTCCCACGTCGGATACACAAAAAACAAACAGGAGATCGCATGGAGCCATGATTCAAATCAGCTGGTAAGCCAGTCGGTGTTGATTCTATTAATTCGTAATCATTTGGCACCGTTTCACCTAACCCAGGAAATACCACACCTGAAAAAGAAATGCAGTTGCTAAGATATCATAGTCTCTCACACCCAAATACTAAAACATTGAAGAGGTATGTAAACGTAATATGGACTCTTAATTATACATGATATTACATACATTTTTAAGTTAGATAGTCATTTATTCAGATATACGCTTAATACATTAGTACATTAAACGCATTAAATCGTATAATAACATGGGGGATACATAATCATTTATTATTTAAAACCTTCGTCATGGAATGAGGTCACGGACTTAAAAAAATCACTACTTATTTCGAAACAAAAATGTGCGAGGTATGTAATTAAAATAGGGCCATAACTAGCTCACTAATGAAGTAGTTAAGCACGTTACGTATTTATGCTTATCACCCGGAGAATTCCTAGACTTTATGCATTCAATG
The DNA here is from genome assembly GCA_907164685.1 of Colias eurytheme. Lineage (NCBI taxonomy): Eukaryota > Metazoa > Arthropoda > Insecta > Lepidoptera > Pieridae > Colias > Colias eurytheme. The sequence continues at coordinate 13,869 of CAJQZN010032602.1, forward strand.
ACCTTATCATCGGTTCATTCAAGACGAACATCAATGATGGTAATAAATATGAATCATTGTGGGGTCAATCGATAATGACCTTTTGTTGGCAATTTGTTTGAAAGTAGAACCGGGCCATTGTTACAAATTGGTGAGTTTTATTGGGTCAGATAACTTAATGTAAAAAGGGGAAGCTTGTAATTTTATTGAACGAAAATCTGAAACATATATGTAGTTGAATAGATCTTTTTGTGCGGGTGTTATAGTTGTCACATATCCTCTGAACCCAATTTAAAAATATTTCTTACTCACAAGTCACAACTCATCTACTTAATAAAGATATCATTTATAATATAATGCTGGCCTTGACAAGAAATAGAGACGGTAACATCTAAATAGACGCACTTGCCTACACTTCATCTATTACGAGATTGTAAAGAAGATCGAATGAAACCTTAGTATTGACGGCAATGAATTTTCCTTGCAGAATGAATCTATGTGTCGTAGTAGGTTAGTAATAAATTATTCTAAAAATATTTCAATTCAAATGCAGTTTTATCTTTTAACTGATATATGTATTATAAACATTTTACCGCTAAGGTAATTAACGAATTCGCTTGCCTTTCTAGATAAGACGAGTTAAATGATTTTACCGGAAGAGCGACGAGATATTAATTCCTAATTGCAGAACATGGTTAGTGAAGACCCAAGAGTCAACGCACGTATAAGAGTCGGAATCAAGTTTTATCTAATTATATTTAGCTGAGATTGATAGATGATCTGGTAGTTGGATTAATTATATCACATACAGGTTTAGTGCGAAAATAAACAGGCATATCACAGGTACTTTGTACATGATAATCTCTTATAGTAAGCTGAACATGACAGTGATTAAACCTTTCAGAATAATCTTATGGCGTTTCATATGTTGATGAAAAATATAGGTAGTGCTACTGTAACAATGTTTAATTAAATACATTTTTCAAGTAGGTTTTTTTATATATAAGGCATTTAAATGTGCAAACATACGATTTCAATACCAACACTCAACCCATATGGTCAGTTGCTCTACTTGAAGGTTCATAACTGTTTGTGAGATACTAGTTTGACAACTTTTTATGCATGCACCTTATAGGCCTGGTTCATCCAAGGAGTATGGCAAGGTCCCTGACCGTATTATATAGTTTTCATATACATAATATTGTATCATTCAAAGCGACTTATATGCGATAAAGCCTGCGTAAGTCGTGAGGTTTATTTACATTTCTTGTTTGTCGCGGTCTCCCAAAAATTTTGAATTTAAAAACAGAGTTCATACGGTATTTGGAATTATGTATGTTTAAACATAGTATCTACCTACAAGTAATAAAACATTTTAGTCGGTATCAGGAAATACGTTATCGAAATAAACTTTGCGACTAGTAGTTACTCGTATAAATTTCATCAGTTAAAGTTTACTGACGTAAAATCCCCGAATAAGAGATGAATAAAAATGGCTTATTTGGTATTCCCGATTTTCAATTTCTTTTAAAAAATCGAGACAAAAAGATAAAATTTAAAGAATGTAAGAATGGGATACTCGACAATTTGTTTTCAGTGGATCCTAAAAAAAAAATGACCTTATCCAAACTCATGCAGTGTTACATCAATAAAGAAACAGTGGAATGGTGGGCTCTATTGTTATCGTATTAATACGAAAATTATATTTTGGAGCCTCGTTTACTATGGTAAGTTTTTTGTAAAGGTCATTGCCATATAATAATAGGATGCCTTAGTATTACGATGATTATTTCCTAATCCTCAAAAATCTATGATTACATACTAGAAAACATTTTAAAATTTTTATGTTTTGATTAAGATTTACAAATATTGACAACAATGTTTCTAATAATGAGAGTTATTTTAGTCTAATTTTCAACTCTATCATAATATTAAAGATACATGACTTTGTTCCTAATCGAAATTGGTTAATATATTTTGCTACTCATCCACCACAAAACAATAACCAATTTTTGAAGGAAACATCATATCTCAAATAAATAAAGTATTTACTGTTTAGTGTTATTCATATGTCATGGGATATAAAATAAACAAATGAATCATTTAATAAAACAAGGAAGAAAACAAAACATAATTGTGTATCAGTTACAAATTGCAACAGTAATCTGAGTTGAGACCACAGATCAGATTAGATTAATATTCCTGTAAAATGATACCTTTGGTAGAAAAGCAATTGCATAAGGATTATAAACTTAACTTTGTAGACAATGCATCCTTCAGTAACTATGTTTTAATTTGAATTATCAATTTCATCAAATGGTAACATATGTAATAAGTAATTACTGAAATTGAAAAATATTTAAATATGTACATGTATGCACAGAACTATTTTTTATTTGGTAAAAAATTAAAACAAAAATTACTCACAGGCTTTAAAAAAGTTCTCAGAATCAAATTATTATTATTTCAACCTGGACAAAATCAGTCAGTAGATTGTAAGGGCATAAAATTTGGATGAACAAATTGAAATTTTTAGCAATTGCAATAGCATTAACATTTATGTAATTTATTATAGTTTGAATAATGGCGCTGATAATTTTTACTTATGACTTCATTATATTATTATATGTGTAGATAAGATTTATATTTTATCTGTACATAGTTTTAAAAAGTAGCAAGCTGATGAGTGTTTATAATTTATTATATTATGTAGTATAAAAAAAATTGGGATGAGGATTTCTAATGATTGATAACTTAGAACTTTGTATTTTTGAAACATGCAGATATAGAAGTTTCAAAAAATGTAAGCCTTATATAAGAAGATATAGAGATTTTAATAAATGACATATTTTAATGTTCAAAATAGGTAATACATGTTAAAAATTTTCTAAACAAAATATATGAAAAGCTTATATGCTTAGTCACAAAACAACTGAATGAATTCTATCATAAATCAACCCAAAAGACTTGACAGGCAAAGAACTTGGAGGAAAGACCTTGCATTGACATTGTTTCCCCTTCTTTCCCTCCAAATGTGTTTCTTAATGAATAACAATTTGGACTTAAAAAGTGCAATGCAATTGGCTTTATCTCCGTGATCAGGCACGCTTACCACTTAGATTGCATTTGCGCTTCCCATCAGGCAACTTGCCTGAACAGTTAACAACAAAAAATTAAATTGACCACCTAAGTCAAATCAGCTAGGTCGCCCAATTTATATTTTTTAAAGAGAAGAGAAGTTTGAACTTGGAAACTAAGTTTTGAATATTATTCAGTATTGTTTAACAATGGTAATTGGGTTTTTCATATGAACAATAATAATAAACACACAATTTAACTTTGAATGTTCATAATAAACTACTTACAAAAAGTTGACTTATAGTCTAAGAGCATGTCATATATTTAAATAATAAATTGAGATATTTAATATGAAGTACAATTTTCAAATTAGTATGCAAAACATAGTGAAGAGTCGAACAGAATACATAATTACACATAAGTACAATCAAACACAACTAAATGTGACCTAGAGAATCAATTATGCACATACTCTGTCAACTTAATTATTTACTTCCTCATTTACCATATAGATAAATATTTTTATAATTTATAAATTTGGGATTAACATTCATTTAATCACTGTATGTATTTTAATACTGTGTATTCAAAATTGTACAAAACTTTTTAATAGTTGTGTAAATATTAATTAAAAAATAAACATACCAATATCTGTGATTGGTGCTTTTGTACTGTATCCTTTTAAGTGTCCAGAATCCGAATCATCCAGTACTTCTGGTTGTTCTGGGAGTCCAGCTACCACAAAATAGTCTGCTACTCTCCTTTCTTCCATTGCTATTATTTACTTAGACATAAACAGTTCCTAAAAATAATAATGAAATCCAATCCAAGGGGTTGATCCAATTTGTCAATATACACCAAGTCTTTAAATATTTAACAAAATATCGTGTATAACCTTTAGCGTCTCGCTATTCTTAAATGCGTAACGTTTTATTTGTAGAATTATTAAAAAGGGCAAAAAATTAAAATATGAAACCTTTGAAGTGAACTTACAATATAATGATACAGATAATAAATTTGTTTAATAAAATTAAAGTCAGTGATTACAGGACATTATTGCTAAACTTGAATAGATGATTTAATAAATTAATTTTATCGTAAACGTGTAGCATTTGTAATATTCACTTTTAACACATTAATAATTACATCACATAACACATTAAACCGCACTCCACTTTTCATCTACAAACAATAATCTAAATTCATCCAATAATTACATCTTTTCATTTTCAATGAAATTGTCATTTTGATTATAATATGTCACAGCCTCAGAGGAATAAACCTATAGAGTACTTGTATCGAGCGTATACAATTTACATATATTTGTTTCTCTCTATCTAAAGAAAACGTCGTATGAAAGAATGAGATGGCTATAGACTACAAGCTACGTTTCAACATAGTCATGGCACCATTTTTACTATAGGTACGTATTTAGATAGATAGAAGGTGATAGTGATGGGATGTGCTTCAATCGATAAAATCGTGAATGCATTTTGCATTTACGGTTTCGTGAAATAATAAATAATAAAAAAAAAACAAAATTAATCATAAATTTCAGTTGAATACATTATTTGTTTAATCCTACGAATATAATAAATGCGAAATTATGCGAGGATGGATAACTTTCTCTTTCACTGCTGAACCGATTACAATGAAATTTTGTACATACACACATAGGATAGGTTTTATACCGGAAATCCCACGTGAACGGGAACTGTGCGGGATTTTCTTTAAAAACGCGGGCGGAAAGCTAGTATATTTTAAAATAAATTTTAAAACTTGAAATGTAACTAATTTAAAATAAAGATGGAAATGATGATAAAGTTAAAGGAGTGAGGAGAAAGGCACAGTCAGCATGAATTTTAACAAGTTCATAAAAGGACAGTCTTAAAGAAAACATTTTCCTTACATCCTACTAATAAAGCGAAAGTTTGTGAGGATGGATGTTTGTTACTCTTTCACGCGAATACTACTAAACCGATTACAATGAAATTTGGAAAAATTACTTTTGATCCCGTAAATCCCACAGGAATGGGAACTATGCGGGTTTTTCTTTGAAAACGCATGTATATTAAGTATGTATTTCAATAGTAGTTTCTCATCTATGAGAACTGTCATTTAATCAACCGTTTAATTTTCACATAGTTACACATTTAAAGTAAATGTGTAAAAAAATTTCCAAATAAAAATTCACTCACACACAAATGTATTTATTATCTAAAGGAACAAAAAAAAAATACGTAAGCGTAAGATTGCACAATTCTTCTAGAGTATCCATCTTGATAAGCAGGCTCGAAATGCAGCAAACACAATCTAGCAAATTTCGACGGCGTCCAAGATGGGACACGTGCAAGCGTGTAGATACACGTCTCATGTTTTATACCCATTTTTTATTTAGCTCTGGAAATCTAAAACAAAATGAATTTATTAATAATTTAAAAGAGAAACAACAAACTAAACAGATAAGTCAAATAAAACAACCACGTGGTATTTTTTATTTTCCTGCTGTAGAAAATTTACATCTATTATTTGCAACAACAACTACATATAAATCTGATATAAGAAACAAAATAAATAAATCAACGTTAATATGAAATATATTTTTTGTCATAAATCGATAATATACGCTAGATGTGTTACAACACTACGGTGGTAAACAAAATGCCAAACGTGATAATATTGTGACATTTTTTAAAAATTATTTAATTCTTTTGTATTCCACAACCCCATAAAGTGGGTAAATGTTACAGTTACAACATAAACTTATAAAAAAGCGCTTGATAAAACCTTCAAATAGGGTTAGAACATAAATATTTATCAATTTGCTGAAAATCACTTACCGATGGAAAGATATTTTTTCATTGTTTTCATCCAAAACTCCCATTCGACTAGTAATAGCCGGTAGCTAAACATACAATAGTCATTTTAGCACACTGACAAATAAAAAGAAACACTATACACTTTATATTTTCTAAATATTTCGTTGAAAACACTTGACGCACTAAGCCCACCAGCTGGTTGCACAGAGCAAGTAATATGCTGGTTGGAAAACAAACTGACTGCCGGCGCGCTACGTTTGAAGACAGTGCAGATACTCTATCGCTATCTCAATCTGACTTATGCTGTTATTGACTAAGAGTAAGTAGATTAGAAAATATGTATTTTGTTCTGTCTCAATATAAGAACTCTATAGGTTTATTCCTCTGAGGTCACAGCCGTGAGCCGTCAGCACACAGCACAGCATGTACCGTAGAGGGAGAATGTACTAGAGACGACATCGGCGTATACCCGAACGAGATGGCGAATCCTTACGTCAATGTTGCCAACTATTACAAAAACTTTTTATCCGAAAAACTGGCAAAATATCTATAAATGTTTGGGTATTTTTTTGTAAGATAGGTTTATGAAGAAAAAGACAGATTTGAAAAGATTTTGTTATTTATTAACTTAACTAGCGACCCGCCCCGGCTTCGCACGGGTGCAATGCTGATACTAAATAGTAAATACACTACAGAAAAACTGTGAACGTTGTATATAAAAACATAGCGGCCCGCTCCGGCTTCGCACGGGTATAAAATATATAGCCGGGCGGCCGGCCGGTACAAGCGCGGATCCAGGGGGGGGGGGGTCATGGGGGTCATGGGCCATGCCCCCCCCTGGGCCATGTGCACGACCTAAGTGGACCACTAATTTAATATTAACTTTTGAAATTAACAAAGTAATATTGTTCAACATGATTTTTTATTAACTTTTGAAACATAAAAGTAATATTATAGAACAATGAAATCAATTTCAAACGGAAGAGAATATAGGTAACAAAAATTAGAGGAAAAGTTATTTACGATCGATCTGAGATCGGGATTAAAAAAACTATAACTGCGGAATAAAGTTTAATGGTAAAGTTGTAGGTATTTAAAATATTTATTACAACTTTTGCTTTTACACTTCTCGCAATTAACCACAAATATCGAAATATCCCAGTTCATATATTTTTTATAAAAAAACAAGGCTAAAGTTTAGATATCATTTCAATCAATGGTAAATAATAATAGAAAATACAGTAAAATTAGGACAAAAAAGGTCAAGTGCGAGTCGGACTCGCGCACCGAGGGCTTCGAACAAACCTAATTGTTTTATTATGTTGTATCTTTAAATGTTGCTTGTAGCAATTTTTTCTTTGTCTGTGCTATAGGACGTGGGGAGTACCTTGTAGGTTGTGATTCCCTTGCAAGTAGTTGCTAGTTTCAGAATATGCGGTTTTAATTGCTATTTCTTCTGATTCAGATTCAAATTGAATTTGAATCAGAAGACAGAATAATATCTTATAAAACAGATACGGGAATAATTACGAAAAACATGAATTTTTTATTACATTATATAAAAAAAAAATTAATCTTATAACCCCTTTACTCATGAACGCAAATGTAATGTAGGTATTCAATAATTGATATTCACATCAAAAACTTAGGTCTATTATACCTTTAAGCAGTAATAAAATCAAATTTCTATGTCAACGCAATTAGAAGATACAGCCGTAAATGTAGTCTAATAAAAACGTACTGGAAATAGTTCAAATTAAAAGTAAATTAAACGAAATACATTTATTTGAAAATGAACAGCAAAATGACGGTAGAAATAAATGGGCAGAGGGTCCGCGATAATGTGCGCGCGAGTAGCAGACGAAAATGGACGACTCCGCCGCTCGTTCGTTCTTATAAAGGCGCGCCGCACCTCGGTGAGGAAGGCGCGGGGGGTGGCCTTCCGGATTTTACTCCAACACCGCCTCTCCTGACGGGGCAGGGTCCTCGCTGCCTTCAGTGGCAGCTGCAGCTCGTGTGGAAGGGCCAGCTTCGCAGTCTTCAGCGTTATGATGTGCATCGTAACCTGGAATATACAAAAAAACCGACATTGAAAAAAAAAATACTTAAACCAATGCAAATGAGGAAAGCTGAACCGGAAAACCGAACCGTGTAACAAACTTTACACAAACATTAACATTTAATATTAAAAAAACATTTCACGATTTTGGGGAAAATTTTACCCTGTACTGGTATCCCTAATGTTAATCACATGATTATACCATAAATTTGAAACTACGTAAAAACAAATGGCGTCCTGAACAACAAGAACACTTCGTAATTTAGTCGGATAACACAAAAAAATGTTTACGTCTATTTCGATGAAAATATTATATATTTGTAGATAATTTCACATTAGAGTTAATGAAAATGTATCAACTATATCCAGTTCTATAAAACAATATACTTCAAATAAGTTTACTTACGTGTGAAAGGTAATATTTGGTAATCTTCGTTCCGGCCGATTTTTACAACCAATCACACTACAACGCACCATATTTTCACTTAAAGTCGGATTAAAACAGATCACTGTCAACGTTTATTAAACTTTGAAGTCACTTAACAGCGAGAAAAAACAGAAAACTAGCAAAACAATGGACTGTAGCCGCTTGTTTGGGACAAACTGCCTTTGTCCCCAACAAAAGAAATCGCATAACATGAGAGAAACAAAAAACAATGTTTCTGTCTCTCTTGCTCTTAGCTTTATAGTCATAAGTGTATTTCTCTCACGCATTCCTTGTCATTTTAGTGCCTCCTCTATGGTTCATTCTCACTCTACGGCATGTACACACTGTACAGACTACAGCACAGCACAGTCCACAGAGATTTTATTGAAAGCATTGCCAGCATGAAAAATATGCTTCATATAATTAAATTATAATTATTGCAAGCATAAAATGCATCTTTTTAATAAATAGGCGTTGTACGTAGACAGAGAATCCAATAGACACCGGCAATGCGTGTCGCAGAAAGAGATAAAAAAGAATACGTCACAATATTTAGGGTTACCATGTGAGGGAAAATTTACCCCGCAATTTGTAAAATACAAATCTCTCTATCATTATTCACATAACATAAGTGGATAATAATGAGATATCCACATTACTTACATGTATAAACTAATTTATACTAATATTATAAAGAGGAAATGTTTGTAATTATGTATGTATGTATGTATGGTTTTCACGCATAAACTACTGGACCGATTTCAAAAATTCTTTCACCATTAGAAAGCTGCATCTTCACTGAGCAACATAGGCTATATTGCATTTTCAAAAAAATTAGATATCCTTTCCAAAAATGCAATAATATATCCTTAATAAAAATTCTGTCATCGCGTGCGCTGCGGAATCTATTGAAAATAGAACAAATAAATGTTCTACGGTATTATAGAATGGACCAATATCTACAAGAAAGTCCGCGATGTTCCATTCAAAAGATATAATGAATTTTTAAAAGTGTCAATTTACAGAAAATAGTAGGTATACTGTTTAATACAATGAGGAGGCGTAGTGCGGGACAGGGTGAAGGTGAGGAGGGAAGGGATATTCGCAGGAACTACTTTGATTCCGATTTGAAAAATTCTTTCAGTGTTAGATACTAGATAGCCCATTGATCGAGGAAGGCTATATTGTACCATAAGACTTAGACCAACAGGAGTGGAGCCACGCGGGTGAAACCGCGGAGCGCAACTAGTATATTATAAACATATTACTTTTAGATGGGTAATACATATTATGTATATACACATACCTATCACTACATAGTATAAAACAAAGTCGCTTTTTCTGTCCCTATGTATGCTTAAATCTTTAAAACTACGCAACGAATTTTGATGCGGTTTTTTGTAATAGATAGAGTGATTCAAGAGGAAGGTTTTATTATACATATAATTATTATTATATAATTTATTATGTTTTAGACAAAGCGGGCGAAGCCGCGGGCGGAAAGCTAGTATATTATATAATATGAATATATATCATTATCATAATCCCATATGAAAATGTGTATGTAATGATACTGTAGATGAAAATTCGGTTGTTTATTTTTTATAAAATACGATATTTTGTTTTATTTTTTATAAAATAAAAAAAATAAAATAAAAGAATGTTTATTTTCGTAAGTATTTACAGATGTACACACGTTAATTATATTGACCGACCCGCGAAGGCACAAAAAAAAACGAAATTTACTTAATAATAATTTATTGTAATAAAAAAATTACATTTAAATTATCTCTAACTTAATTAACTACGTCCCTCCGGTTCAATGTTGGAACCAAGAGTGTCCATTGTCTTCGGTGGGGCAGTGTCGCGGTGGTGGTGATTGCCGTAATACTTTCTAACCTTCGGTTTTGGTTTCCAATCTGTTCATCCTGTAGCTACAATCCAAATTTGTCGTAAATTATCCGGTTCAGGAAAACTGGAACAAGCCATTGAATATTTCAGATATTTAATTAAATACACACTGCAGAATATATATTATTATTTCCCATAATATAATTGTTACAGTGGGTAACAATTTGTAGAAAAGTTGGCAACACAAAATTTTCTAGGTTAAAATTTATAATTGTTATTTTTGTGGTTTTTAAACAATGTATTCAAGTCAACAGCACGTGATACACAATATATTAACACGCTGAAATATCATGAAGGCCTATAAACTGATAAAGAGTTGTATA
>CAJQZN010032603.1:0-15886 GCA_907164685.1 Colias eurytheme
AACACATTTTTAATGTGTTAATTAAAAACCCAGTTTATTAGATTAAGGAAGCTATGATTCAAGGAAGTTCTGAAGCGATTTCATCATTCATTACTTAAGAACGTTAATATTGCGGGTATTAATAGATTCTGTAGGAGTTGCAATTAATATTAGTACTGATAGCATTATTAAAAACGAATAAGGAAGTTATTAACATAGTGAAGATCAGTTCTTCAGTATTTCATCACCTTATAATACTGTAGTAGTTCATATGCGTAGAACTTTGTGAAAATATACCCCTATAGCGTAGAATACCAATCTATGTATTCGACTATAGTGTAAATTATACCAAGAGACAAAACGATGAACACAAATTGTATATATGTATTTCCGGACAATTTTCATACTCGCCACGATCTGATCCCATACTAAGCTTTCGCTTGTGTAATGGCAACCAGATGGCTGATAAACATACATCTATTAATTATCTATCATTCTGAATAAATACTTAACCATATAGATAACTAGATTTCCGCCCGCGGCTTCGCCCGCGTTTGCAAAGGAAAACCCGCATAGTTCCCGTTCCCGTGGGATTTCCGGGATAAAACTATCCTATGTGTTAATCCAAGTTACCCTCTATATGTGTGCTGTAATCGGTTCAGTAGTTTTTACGTGAAAGGGTAACAAACATCCATACATCCATACATCCATACATCCTTACAAACTTTCGCCTTTATAATATATATATTAGATTAACACCCAGACACAGAGCAAATATCTATTTTCATCACACAAATATTTGCCCTGGGTGGGAATCGAACCGTCAACCTCTGGCTTGGAAAGCAGGGTCACTACCAACTAAGCTAACTGGTCAGTCATTGTTCAATTTGATTAGTTTATTTTCTGAATAAATACAAATATTTTACAATTCCAGGTGCAGTATCAAGAAGTAGTGCGACGAGATATAAAACCGGTATGTGTGTATGGACGATATTTCTCTTGGCGAGAAGACTAGTGCCTTCTAGTGAAGTAAATAAATAAAGTGACTGCAATGAATTATAATTGTGACGTTACGTGTTAAATGTATAGTAATAATTGTTATTGTGTTGCTGTTACATTGTGTTTGATTTGTTGAAGTGCTAATACCAGGGAGAGATGTTTGTATAACGTTTAATTTTATAATTATTGTATTCTAATGTAATATTTATGGTAGGTATTGCAATTGTACATAGGTCTGTTAGTTTTTATAGACACCAGTGTTACATTTTCATTATGTTGTTTTTATAATTTATGGATTTGACATATAAGTTAATACAAATTGTGATTTGTAAGACCTTTAATAATTTGTTTCACACGAAATACATTTCATGTCCGCAAAAAGAATATAAAATTCGTTTAAAACTCTACAAAGCAAACGGCTTATATTATAAATACTAAATGTTATTTTGTAAAACTGAAAATAAATGTTACTGTAAGAACAAGCATTTAATTAATTTCCATCGTATCTCTGAGTGGATGAACTAAAAGCGAAATGAATTTTCTTGTTAATAAAATATGTTTTAAATATAATGTTTTTATGAATAGAAAATTGCGCACTATCGTTGAAATGTCACAATGTACTCTAACTTGGTATTAGAGCTTTTTGTTTTTCCTTCGCAAAAGTCATAATTTTACTATTTTTATAAATAACATAGTTCTAGTTTCAGTGTTTTATTTCCTTATATTTTAAGTACTAGGCCTTTCTATGCATTATAAATGCACATTTTTCTACTTTCATCGCGCACTTAATATGTATATAATTAGTTAATCGATTGTATGACAACGATTAAATATATTGTAAAAATAATTTGTTGTAATGAGATGCAGTGTGATATTACTGTTTCTAATGTAAATAAATGTATGTGCCAAACATTTTATTTGTTCGTTTTATTACCCTTAATTGTAATATACTTACCTATTTATGTATTTTTATAAAATTATGTAGTCTGTGTTCCTCATAGCTGCTGTTATGAGGAACATTACAGCAGCTATGAGCTATGATTAATCTAATACATCGTGTTTGTGAAAGTCTAGGGTTCGATCCCCTTCATACGCTAAATATAATAATATATATTGGGATACCGAAATACTTATTTCCATTGACTACCTATTTTTAAAGTACCTAATGTTATATTTCATAACCATAGGTAATAATTGAACGTAACAGTAATACAATTAATAATTTATTATTATATTGGTTGTTGTTATTTTTAGTAGTGCCTACACAACACAACACAATTTTTTTACCATAACTTATTTTCTATTAAGACAACACGAAGGCTTATAGAACGTGTTTAATTAGTAGATATAATTATATTTTCAAGGAATACACCTAATTAGAGCTTCTCAAAGCAATTAATTCATTAAGATTATCCTGCGAATAATAATCAACCTGAAAAAGAAACCTCATCTCATCAACGCATATTTACGGTCTAAATTAAATTATAGGTACTAAAATCCTAATTGTTTTGTATAGTTTTCCTTTTGTTGAATTTCTGGATTCTGGATTGAAATTCTAAACAAAAGACGTGTGGCACTCGGGGACTGCCGCGGTAAAGCTATTGCATGCTATGCCTTCAAGCCAGACCTCCGAGCCCGTCGGAGTGGGGAGAGTGAGGTATTTTCGTTACGGAATTTCTCGATTCGGTCCCCGCGCTCAAGGCCCGCGATAGAAGCTATGCAATAGCTTAAAAATCTAGGTAGAAAATTAAAGCAACAGTTAACAGCATCATGATTTTACAGTTTCCTCATTTCATTCAACGTAGCGGAATTTATTATGGAATTTTTTGACATGCAAAACTTAATATAATGAAAAAGTTATATAATATATGTGTCTCAACGAGATATATGTTGTGTATACATCGTTTTGTTACACTGAAATAACTTTACTTAAAAAAATACCATTTAGGATAAGGTTTGATTACACAATAAATTCCATAAATACTATCAATGGTTAAACATAAACATTAAACATGCCTTGTTGCAAAGCCTTGTTTTCCTCAAAATATAGGTAACATAACAAACATTTTAAGACATTGAATTTCGTTATTCTTCCCAAAATTGGTCAAAGTAAACCTATCAACAGCTTACATAAAAATTTCACCAAATTTTCCAACTCCGGGCGTTAAATTTTTTCCAGTTATTTTCTTCGAGTAAACGGGAGGCTGGCTATCATCCAACTTAATTTAAAGTAGCTTTCTAAGAACATTGTGTTAGATTTATATCTACAAGTTTGCAGATGCTCTAAATTATATTCTTTTGGTTTATTTGAACTTGCATTTTTTGGCAGTCTGAGAAAACATTTGGAGATAATTTTATAATTTAAAAATCAATTTTTACTTCACTACATAGTATAAAACAAAGTCGCTTTCTCTGGCCCTATGTCCCTATGTATGCTTAAATCTTTAAAACTACACAACGGATTTTGATGCGGTTTTTTTAATAGAACGAGTGATTCAAGAGAAAGGTTTTAGTATACAATTTATTAGGTTTTAGACAAAGCGGGCGAAGCCGCGGGCGGTAAGCTAGTGTTATATATTATAAGGTACGTAACGAGGTGTCTGGTGGCTTCTTAACAAATATATAACAATTTATATTAACTTGCTTGTGTCTGCAAGACGTAGATTTTTATATTGCATACATCGGATGCAGGGCGAAAATCTTAACGCTTTAAAATAATCACATTTGAAATTAAATTAAATTTTAGTTTACAATACTCGACAAATATTAATAAATCATACATACTCTTTGTCTCTTTACATGTCTCTATCTCTCTTACTTCTTTCATAATGTAAATTATTAAATATTCCTGTAATACCTACACAAAGAAAGAACGCTATTTAATATAAAAACCACTTCACAACAAAAGATTTAAAAATTGAAAATTATCAAATGATTAATACAAATTATTGTATAAAGAATTAACGGAATTTTAAATACAATACATGATTGAAGTCGGATTAAATACATTCATAATTGATACATTGTTCACATAAATTCGAGTCCGTATTACTCGCATTGATTACAACTTGTCGACAAACAATTGTACAATAAAATGAATTTACATGAAAACTATATTTGCACATGCAATTTGTTGTTTTACTCATATAAAAATACTCTGAAATATAGTAGATAGTTTTGAAATTATCAAAAATAGTTAAGCTGTGAGTAAGATAAGATAAAAAAAAGCAGTAACAAAATCACACCATAGTCAAACACATACCTAAATCTACTTCGTGTAGAATCTATACTTAATACTAGCGGTCCGCCCCGACTTCGCCCGTGGTACATATGAAAAATAGATGTTGGCCGATTCTCAGACTTACCCGATATGCACAGAAAATTTCATGAGAATCGGTCCACCCGTTTCGGAGGAGTATGCAGACTAACATTGTGACACGAGAATTTTATATATAAGATTTAGAGAAGAAATTAATTGCTTAATATTTAGAGAGAAGAGATAAGCGCGTTCAAACAAACAAACAAACTCTTCAGCTTTATCCTATTTCCTATTAATATTATAAATGTGAAAGTTTGTATGGATGTTTGTTACTCTTTTACGCAAAAACTACTGAACCGATTACAATGAATTTTAGCACACATATAGAGGGTAACTTGGATTAACACATAGGATAGGTTTTATCCCGGAAATCCCACGGGAACGGGAACTATGCGGGTTTATCTTTGAAAATACGGGCGAAGCCGCGGGCGGAAAGCTAGTAATATTATAGTTTAGATTAAATATCAACACAAATTTTTATTATATTTTTAATTAAATATATAATCTTACTAATATATAAATCTGCTATATACAGCGTAAATGAAAATATAAATCAAAAGCTTATAGTTAAATACTTGAATTTATTCGAAACTAAAAGGCATGAAATAACTAATTAGTCCTTTGCAACTTTGAATCAAAGCTCACTGGGAGCAGCATCTGGTAAGAAATGTTTTGCTTTGCACAACTTATTTCAAAGTTAACAAAAATAAACTAAAACGAGAGGTGCAATGGAACATACTTACAAATAAAACAACACTTCTGCTTTTAAATATACACTTCTTTATAATAGAGAGAAAGATTTAACTTTACTGATATCTAGCTATCAAAAATATAAAATATCGAAAAAAAAGTTAAAACATGAATACCAGTAAATCCATGCAAATTTAAAAACCTTTGTACGAATAATTGTGATACAAAATTCAATTAAAACTTTGTGTTTTTAAATATATTCTACAAAAAAAACATTAAAGACTTTATTGACACGACTTTGGAACATTTCTTATTGGTAAAAAGAAAATAATAGATAAAATTGGTAAAAAGAGGCATAAAAATGTGATTTGTGAATGATGTCGCCTGCTAAAAACATAAATTAAAAACATGGCTTTTGGATTCGACATTAAGGAGATTTTATAGAAGAACTAAAAATAATATTTCGTGTCTTTTTCTAAAAAAACTTCGAAAATGTATACGTATAGGTATACAACAGAAACAAATATTATTAATTCTTAAAACTTTTTATGTTAACTTTCAGTCAAACAGCCTATAAAACATGTCCCAATATTTAAACTGTGTAAAATCGTTTCCAGGGTATTTACATTCGCCACAATGTACTACGTGTACAAAATAGTATCTACTTGTAATAAATATTACCACTATACAGGGTGCATACTAAATCTGCTTGCATCGACTTCTTTGAAATTTATGAACTATTCTCATTTAAGTTGCGCGCATCTTGGGAAAATTTCAAATAACCTGCGATATTGAGTCAACAATAACTTTTTAAGTTAATTTTCAGTTTACTTTAAGATTGAAATGAACGTCAAGTTTCTTTACTTATAAGGTACGAAAATTCTTGATACTATCTATACAATTTTTATCGTCTCATCGTTTATTATTCATAGGCTGAAAAACAGATTTCATAATTCAATTTTTTAAGTTAATATTAATCAAAGCCAGGATATTACTTATTTTTACATCAATAGTTATTCATTAATTTAATGTTTATGATGTTTTTTGATATCAAACTAAATTGATGTTTTCTTCTAAATTTACCTACTCTAATAAAATTGTAATACGATTCAAAACTTTCGTTATAGATAGACTTAGTTTCATTGGCACTCCTTGTTATGACAAAACGTTATGCAGATAGACTTATAGGTTTCATTGGCACTCATAACAAAAGCGTACTAGCCAACTCGCAGATTGGAAGCTTCAACGTATGCACAGGTATAGCAATTTAGGGAGCCTCAAAGGGACCCTCGACATCCACAAAGATTAGGTAAGCATCTATGTCCATCACTATCGTAGATTCCGATCTAGGATAACTGCATGCGCGCAGCTACAAAGAGAAGCCTTCATTATGGCAAACTTTTAAGAAATTTATTGGAATTAGGCCATGGTATAATGCAGTCAGGAACTATGGGTAGAATGTATTATGTATTATATGTATTTATTATACTAACTTTTTGGAACTCTAATACTTTTTATCATAAATACACATTTGGGTACCAATAAAATAATTATTGTCTTAATCTGGTAAAACGTACGTAGGTAGCTCAAATCATATACCTACTACGATTAAAACTGATTGATTGATAGAAACTTCACTGACCAATAAAAGAACAGGACTATATATAGAAAATTTTAATATTTATGATTCTTATATAGATATCCTTCTATGTGTAAGCGTTGCAGATAGCTGCTGTATCAAATAACAGATCATACATAAAATCGATTTATAATACGACACTGCACATTGTCTATTCTTTACACTGAAATGAAATGGGAGTTTCTCGAAGTGTCCCCCGTGGATCGTAGAACGAATTTCTATATTTCAGATGTTGCTGAAAATGTCTCCAAGTGCAATTAATAATGCACACATTCTCACTTCACCTACAACATGCCAGGAGTATTCAAACTTCAAACTTATGGCCGGAAAGTCAACTAAAAATCTGTCGTACACCTGCAAGTTTGATCGTAGTATGATAACGTTCTTGAAAGTTTTATCGTACTTTAACTGAACGATTTGAATATAATGTTTTTTGAAAATATATCTGAAAGTTTTATCCAGTTATGTTCGTAGAATTAAGGGTTGAAGATATTATTATATATATTTTACGAGCGGTCCGCCCCGGCTTCGCCCGTGGTAGGTACCTGTTTAAACTATCCTATCTCTCAAGTTGTATCGAACTGCACATGGTGTTCACGAATTTTATTATAATCGGTTGAGTGGTTTAGGAGTCCATTAAGGACAAACATTGTGATACGAGATTTATATATATTAAGATTTAGTATTTTACCGGTACATAATGTCATGAATGCTTAGCCTTATATTACTATCAATGAATATAGAATAGACAATGTGACATAGAGAAGAGATACATACATTCGAGTCCTTTTTATGCACTTGTATAACAAATACGAATCACGTTCTTGCAAAACCACGGTTTAATCCAACTCATACTATACAATTAAGGAACTCACATCGTCACATCGTTACCAGTATTGATTTTCATACAAACTTGCCACAAATGCCAGCAAAAAAGTACATTATAGCGACGTTAACAGAAAACATTTGCGACTAATTACCGAGCAACCAGGTCTAGGACGGTGAAGAGGCTATCCAACTAAATTGTGCTCTAGTACTGCATTACTGGCTTAATAAAGGACAGCAAAAATACGGAGCAATTTCTCAAAATGTTTTCATGGTCTTCGTCTCCGTTTGAAGTAGTTCTAGTATTTTAGAAATTGAGATTAGTTTTTAAGCTATTGCATAGCTTCTATTGCGGGCCTTGAGCGTGGGGACCGAATCCAGAAATTCCGTAACGAAAAAACCTGACGCTCCCCACTCCGACGGACACGGAGGTGTGGCTAAAGGCATGCTATGCAATAGCTTTACCGCGGCAGTCCCCGTGCTGAGCCCCAGTGCTGTGGCACTCGGGGACTCCCGCGGTCGTCTTTTTTTACAATTGAATTATCTGCGGGTAGAACAAATTTCATATTCTAGTGTGATTTTTAGTATCTATTCTGGAACTACATTGGTATGAAGTTTCTTATCATGACATAGATTTTAGCACATAAATCTGCCACGTTTATCGTCATGACACTTTTGTAAGAATGCGTATTTATTAGCGTGCTAGCTTTATCTATGAATACACACGTCTTCTACGCATGGAATTTAGGTTAGATACTGTTTATAAGTTATTTTTAAAACCATGTAAGTACATAACTGACCTACGTCGTAACTTTTTTTATCCTTTACACATCTTGATCTTGAATTCATATCATTCTTTCGTTTCACGACAAAATTAAGACGGTTGCTTGTATAAACAACCATCTTGCAATCTAAACCAAAATAAAATAAAAACAGAAAATGATCAAAGACCACATCATTTCGCAGTTCCCAACATTTTTTACAAGCCCCTGAAATATGCAAACGAAATTTCAACACACTTATTCAAATGGTAAGCATCACTGAGCGGCAATTGTGTCAAAAATAACACGGAACATCAAGGCTGGCCTCTTGAGGATTGATATCCACTTTGATAACCGCTGGCTCAGCATAACGACAGAGGTTCGAGTGTCATAAGGAAAAGTGGTCTCGATTCAGTAAGGAATGAGAGAAAGCGTCTATTTCTCAACGAGATTTTGCATTAATAAGGGATAACTGATGTGACCTGCATTGTTTATTCGATCAAATTATTTGTTGACCTTTTTCAGTAGCGGTTATTTACAGGAAGCACCTTAGTAACATAATAGATAGGACAGGCTAAAAGAATTAATCAAAATCATAATGTTAACAAAACTGTTTGGATACAAAGAAAATTACGTTATTGTGTTTTTGAAAGATGGAATTTTGAACAATTTTGCCTAATAATAAGGCGAAAGGAGTAAATTTAGGTCAATGTCAGATAATTCAATAATTTCACTTAAATTTAATAACCTTTTTAATTTCTATTTGTGTAACGGATAGGTTAGTTCGATTTGGAATTTTTATTCAATGAGCAATTTTTATCCATTTTGCTTGTAAAATAATTGTAACGAGAATTATTGTAATGTCGTTAGTTTATATAAAATTTTGTTGTGAATCAAAATAAATGGTGAATAAATTACACTGTGCGCATCCATTATTTTTTACAACATTAGAAAACCACCATGTTGAATTATAATAAAGAAAAAGTTAAATTGATAAACCTTTTTCAAGTATGCCATTAGAAGCACTTTACTCGTCGGTTTAATAAAAACGGCTTGTAAGTCGGGTAAGAATTATTAAAACCACAAAAACTTAAGAGCGCTTTTTAAACCATAAAGCAAAATGAATACTACAGAAAATGTTTTAATTTTTATATCAATTAAAACATAATAATATAAATAGAAGTGCTCTACAAAGAAAAACACATTTTACCCAAATTATTTTCAACAATTGCCGCTTTCTGCTTAAAATATAATACAAACATTTAATTAATGTTTTTACAATAGTTTTATGATTGGGTTAAAATCAATATATTTTTCCATTTAATTTTATAATTATAGTTTCAAAAATAATTTGGAAAATCCAAAAGTGCACGCCTCATAATTTTTTTTTAGTAAATATTTATTAATTATTATTTTTGTTTATTTAATAACAATTAAACCACATCGAATCAGACCCTGAAAAATGAAAGGGTTCTATTCCTGAGCATACTCAAGCGTAAGAGAAAAAAAAAGACTCGATTAGTAAAGTATTTCGGTCGCTATCGTGTTAACAAGAAAAAGGATCCGCACATACAGACACACGGACGTCCAAGACAGAACTTTTTTAAACTGTTTTTTAACTAGTTTAAATAACAAAAATGACATCAAAAATATCATGAACGTTAAAAATAGTGTTTTTTCTTAATATGTGTGTGTATGTATTATCTTACAAGTGCAATGTATGATACATAAAGACATTTTAAGTTTGAAAAATCAGATGTTTTGCGCGAAGTGACAGTAGTACCCACCTCAACGCTTCGCTTATGAGGCGTGCAAAATGACTGAGAAATCTTTTGTTATGCTCTAAGATGGTTAAATAGAATTCTAGTGAGAATTCAGCAAGGCTTTTTTGGCATTATTTATGCCGTGCCGTGTGCTGGTTTCGGCAAAAGTAAGTATTTCTATAGCTCATTTGTAATGCTTGTGCAAAAGCTACATGACTGCCAAGTATCATCAAAATCGGATTTGTGGTTTTTGTTTGCAAACATCAATCAATCCAGGCTCTCAAAATAATATACCTGAAGGATGAAGATATATTTTAGTATTATATATGCCCATCATAACGTTTCTAACATTTCTTCCATAGCAAAATCCTATATTCGACAAAATTATTAAATAATTCAGAGAACAAAAAGAGCAAACAACTTGTAGAATGCACGGGCATTACGTATGCACCGTTTTTCCCAAGAAAAGTTTGTTTTTCTTCATAACTCTTCACGTGATCTCCCATTGCGTATAAATGTGCATTTGAATAATTCATTATATTATCTGCTGTTGTCAGTTATATAAATGGAATTGCGTATGAAACTTTGTATTTCTGTTTATTAACTCACCTAATAACCTATAAATGTAGGTAATTTATGTCAAAGTATACAATATTATCTTAATGTTATGAATATAGCATATGAATGAAATGAATGACTTACATAGTCATTAAGTAGAAGTACTGCAAATCTTTTGTAGTTCTTATCATTCGTTTAGGAAGTTTTAGCTGGATGCAAAATTTCATAAAAACTCTACCAAATATCAGATTTGTGTACTAATAAAACATCCCATAGTTATTCGTCCAAACTATGTTTGAGTTCGTATAAATTGTTTCCTTTACAGTATCAATTTCTAACCCAAATATTCCACTACAGCTTCTACACTACACATCTCCATAAAGTTGAGAACTTAAGGACAACAAATTATATCCCAGAAATAACATCAAAATGATTACGTAACGTTGATCAATACAAGCTAACGGGCACAGTAGGCCTACCATGAGTTTACAGCGCCCTTACCATGAGCAATCGAATCTTACGTTCGCTTTCTACATTCGATAGCGAGTAAGCGTGGATCGAAAAAGTATATCTCGAGAGTAACTGTCAAATTAGTTCTTTTGGTGACCGCTAGAGGCGCTGTAATAATTTTCAATACAAACTGCACAGTGCGTCTATCATGAGTTTACAGTGATCTGACTCTGACTTTCTGGATTCGGTCCCCGCGCTCAAGGCCCGCGATAGAAGCTATGCAATAGCTTAAAAGCCTATCGTATCGTACCGAAATATTGTTTCCTTTGATGTAAGTTAAGCCATTCACTATAATTTCGATCGACGCTTACTCGCTTTCGAATGCAGTAAGTAACAAGATTTATTTGATCGCTAACTCATGGTAAGGGTAAAGACCTAAAATATTCAATTGAAGTTTACTCCGTGAGGTCCCGCGTTCCTTTATTAACTCTGTCAGATGTTTTCTGCCTATTCAAGTATACAGATTCGAAATAACAAAATAGCGAAATAGAAAATGAGATTGACCAAATCGTATAAAAACAAATATGTACAAGAAAATAGGCGAACGACGTACCTGTGAATTGGTTTTGTGTAAATAAAACAAGAATAAGTTATAAGACTTACTATGAAATCACGCTTGATATTTTGATCTTCTCTTTGTTTATCTTTTGAACTATAGATTTAGAACCAACTAAGTGGAACTCGCACTGTTATCTTAGTTGAAGTACCTAATAATAAGCCACACACACATAGACACAAAGTAACTTATGTTATACACACATGATAACTTTCTGTAAAGGTATTTGCATGGACAATCTACTATCCAGTAACAGTATTCAAAAAGACGCATTTTTTTCCGTTCGGAAATTGTATTCCTTTTCGGTAATTTTTCGGAAAACGGAAGATATAAAGAATAATTCTTGGGCATATAGAAAATGGCCGAATTCCGATATAAACGGAAATGTTCCATATTCGCATTGACCGTCCCCGGTCAGGATTCGGACGTTTTGCATAATAAAAGCCTTCGCTATCAAACCTATGGGAACTGGTATTTCAACAATTTCCAAGCTATCGACTGCAGTGCTATTTTGTATTTAAAATAGACGGTTTCTTTTGTTATGGGTTGGAATAAAAACTATGCCTTATTAATCTGAAATTGTATGGTCAATTTCATCAGGAACTTTCAATTATTTTTATTTTTTATGCTCAAAAATTCCAGTTGTATTCAATGAATAGGCTAGAGCTAGACAATGAGAAATAATAAATATTATTAGTACCTACTTATATCTTAATATAAGTTGTTTTATCATACCAAACCTAGATGGTCTGGAAGAAAATTCGACTTGGACGTTAAATGTGGAGAACTGTTTTTACTTTGTCGAAAAAGTTAATATTTTTTGAACACTTATTATTTCTTTTCATTCTATAATCTTTTATTGGATTGTCAAAGCCTTATTTTTATTTCAAACAGATTTAAAAGTAGCCAGTATGAATGGAGCCTAAATCTCAATGTAGCGACATCTATCGAGGCCACTGGTGTGCAATAATGCTAATGTTATTTGAATAGAAATTGGATTCCTACCGTTCCGACCCGCTTAACCCTTAAGTCCGATATAATACTTATTAAAGAAACGTACTTTTATTTTCTACCTCTATGGGTAAAGTTTGAAAGGCTTGAACATTTTTATTTAGTAGGCGTTTTGTAAGCGCTTAAAATAGGCAACATTTTTACTAGCATTGATTTTTAGTACAGGAATATATTTAACAAAATATTCTTTATACTTTTTAATAGTAGCATGGTAACATGATATAGATTTGTTTTATCCATTACTGCACTTAGTTTCGTAACAGGCCTACGTTTTTTATCTGTATCGATTACCGGAACATACACTATTTTAATGATATCCCAGTTTTACTAACATAGCAGTTAGCTCTTTATGTTATTTTGTCGATGTGGCTCATTTTCAGAAGAAAACTGCACGACGGCTTATAATGAAATTTGATACACATATTTTTGACGTGACAACGTCTTATAATTCGATAAAGCCGGCTGCACGCACGAAAAAACATGACCCATGCGGCGTTACCTCGCTCTGACTCATCTGAGGCGTTCCATGTAAGGCTTGAAGTGCGAGCGAGAGCGCGGAACGAGCGACAAAGAAGCACAATCGGACGTTGTCACGTTCAACTATCGTCAGTAAACCGACTTTACAGACAACCAATTTTTTCGTATACTGGTTGTTCAGGCTTCGCCAACGTAGACCTGAAATAAAAAATAATCTATGTTATTTTGAATAGCGTAGCTTTCTAGCAGAGAAAGATCTAATGAATACTTCAAACACACCAAGGTAGAAACTAGAACCTTAGCCCCTTTATAAAATTAACATAGGATTATTTTATCCCAATATAACTCGGAAGAACTACTCATATCTATAACTATACGAGTGAGGCAATGACATGGCTACGGTTAGAAACTACGGAAGCAGATGTGTTGCCTATGGATGATGGATCTACGCAAGATAATGGGATAGGACAAGCTTCAAAACTCGATTAGTTACTGATACATGTTGTATGGCTTGTTTTATTAGCAATTACTGTAACGATACTGAAAAATAGTATTGCTGTAACTGTGATACCTGTTGTATTGGTGTAACTTGGGCCTTTCTATTTCAATATTTTTTTGATATATTTGCTAATGCTGCTATTCTACAAAAAAATACACTAAATGTTAAAATAGGCATAAATTTTTCGACTTCCTTCAGCTTACTTATGTTCCTCCAAATAACGTATGTATTCTTTAAAACATTGACCGTATTTCCATAAAGTCCATGAATATTTCATGTAACTTGCTCTCAAGTTATACATAATTGACAGATCTGACATCTATCAAAAGCTCTTGCGTCGACAATACCCCATATATTGAAATATTGATATTTCCTTCTAGGAAACTTCTATTGCAATGTGACGGTACAATTTCATATTTTATTCCTTTTGACTTTTACGAAATTTACCAAATTTAAATTTCATATTTCTGCTCGTTGAATTTCTGCTCTATATTGGGAGAATATAAACTGATAGTGTTACCTGTATTTTGTGTTATTATTGTGTATTATATTCAAAATACATTCTTAATATATTCATGTATTAGTTAAGATTAGATTTGAATGACACGAAACTTTGTAAATTGTTCCCTTTACCTAAAATCGTAAAATTCACGAAAAGCTTCTGAACGAAAGTTCATGAATAGTTATTTGAATAGTTTATAAAAGAAATAAAAATATATCAAATGTCTTTTTTAATATTTTAGATATATTTAATTGCAGAGAAAGCAAAAGAAATGCCACCTGATGTTAAATAGGTAGTCAATTACCATAAACAGTCTCAACGCTGGCAGTATACCCATTACCCATACACACAGGTTTCATCTAATACTGCTCAAACATTCTTAAAGTATATAGAGACCATAACATAGATATATATATAGTATATAGAACCTTATCCGTGTGGACATACGTAATGTGATACTTTAACTACTACTCAGAACATACGAGAAATAGAACTATGGATGTTTTAATTCCCTCTAACTATAGCCAAAGTATTCCAGAACATGAAGATAATTTTTCCCGGTCTCCATTAGCTGTTATCATGACGGACGCTAGACCCTGAGTTATGTGGCCACACATCCGTACCGCTATCTCGCCGAATAAATAACTTTGGCTTGTTTTACATAGCTATTAATAAGGAATATCACGATTTTTGTATAGATAGCACCACTTACAGCATTTGAACATTTAAATAGTACTACGTTTCCAGCTTTCTTTTATTTTATAGAATTAAATTGCTTATAAATCAAAGTTATTTTTTATACTTAATGATTTTGTTGTACATGGTTATATTGTATAATATTTAAAAGTACTTTAGACATCGTACTTATAGTATAAATCTTTAATAATACAAAAAAAATCGATGTATGTTACTCGATCCGTTAGAATATATAGATAAAATACATAGCAAAATAGCTATCCGCCTATGTTTTGTTAGTTCTAACCAAGTTAAATCCGCTATACAATATTACTTTTACTAAAAAAAGCAATGATATCACAATACTTCTATGGTGGTGCCTACGCAAAATCCAAAATACCATTTTTTATAAAAAATATGCATGCAATTTTTCTATCAAATATAAAGAAAATGTCAGTATTTTATCATATTTACAACAGGATAATAGATAGCCACACATGTTATACCATGAAAAGATAGCAACATAAAAGTAAATAGTAATTGCAGCCCTTGACCGATGGGCCTACGCTGACCGATTACGTGAAGAATTATGTGAAAGAAAACTACAACGTCACGCCTCTGTGTTGTATGATAAATGAGTGCTTCAAACATCTGTTATTACTGCTGATGAATGGCTGCGATAATATTGCAAAAAAGTTGGTAATTTTTTCAGTGAAATCTCCTTTAAGGGTGTTGTAAAGCAATAGAGGTGTAGACAATATGATAAGATTAAGCGGGGAGGTTACTATTATGTCTTAAAGCAGTATATTAATTAAGCAATTGCATAGCTTCTATCGCGGGCCTTGAGCACGGGGACCGAATCCAGAAATTCCGTAACGAAAAAACCTCACGCTCCCCACTCCGACGGACACGGAGGTGTGGCTTGAAGGCATGCTATGCAATAGCTTTACCGCGGCAGTCCCCGAGTGCCACACGTCTTTTTTTAGTGTGGGAAAGTGATGAAGCTAGACGACCTAAATAGCTCTGTCACTTTTTCACACTGGAATTAATACTGCTCTAAAATGTCATAATAAAATAATGTCTGTTCAACATTACAATGTTAATGTCCCTGTTATCCATTTCA
>CAJQZN010032604.1:0-26066 GCA_907164685.1 Colias eurytheme
TTAACTTGAACATAGACATAAGTTTGTGGAAATTAATTGAAGACGGATTTTAACCCAGAAATGAACAATTAAAATAATTAATTCTAACATAACCTATTCAGTCATTCGACATCGTTCTAAGAATAAGATGGAAGCAGAATGTAGTAGTCTGTCTACAGAACGCTTTTAAAAAGATTGACCTCGATTGGCAGTCAAACCCAATTCCACGAGGCGCAGTAACAATCGAGACTATGATCACGTAATGATCGGCATTGAATTACGGCCGAAACCTATTCTAAAGGGAAGCCAGACGGCTCTGACATCATACACCCGTCTAGCCATCACTCGATCGTGTTTCAGACCAAAACGCCCTAAATGAAACATCACTATTCATTACCTCGTGTCGTATCTAAGGCTATCGCTAAAAAAGGGCACACCGATTAAAGTGGTTCTTTTATAGCGGAAAATTCTCGAGGACATTGCAACGCGCGGGTTCAAGGAACTGGCCAATGAGGGCTCACGCAATTACCGCCTGAATCATCGCCAAAAAAGAGCAGTATGCGGCGATCCAATTGCAACTGTGTGTTGTATTTTCTCCCGATTATCAGGGAGCGTTTGAAGGATGCAGCTGGGGGCGCGGGGTGGGGGGCAGAGGCCGCGCGGCGCCTCAGTCGAGCCGTGACTATCGCGCGGGACGCACGCACTGATGACGGGCTAGTTAACCAAATGAAGACTCCGCGGAATCGGAATTCGCGATCGACGTGCTTTAGTAACGAAAAACCCGCCGGTCATTGTTGATTGTGTGTTATTTTTACAACATCTAGGATAAGACTCTTTAGGACTGTTCCCGTTTGTGGCTTATGTGAGTTGAAATCTTGCATCGTGTGTCAAATCACGTGCCCTAGATTTGGGGTGTCGTCACTGGACCGATCCAACGCTACATTTTTCAGTTTATTTACAACCAGGCAAAGCTTCAGTAGAATTAGATGTTGTAGTTCTTTAGTGCTTGTACTTCATCTTTTTTGTCAAAATTTTGTAAATAAATATTCTTATGAAAATATCAAATTGATAATTATTGTGAGTTGTATATCCTGTTAATGACCATCTAGATCTATAAGTGTCATAATTCTGATAAAACTCATAAGAAATCATGTAACATGCATTATATAAACCATAACATAATATTATATACTAACTGAACTGAATTCATGAGCTATACGCAAGTTAGCAAGCTATCCATTAAGTGAATCACTTGACCATATATTTTGGTAATCGTCCTAAAATCTATAGCCGTTACTTGAAAACCACATAGAGTCTACTGTCGCGCCTGACGTACATTTATTATACTGCGCCGTACATCGTAATTTAGCTCCTACTGCCCAAGTCGTAAGATCTAAATTCCGAGTTACGCGACCAGAAGAAACATTAAACCCGAATGTCTGTAAATTTACCATCTTATTTCTTCATTTTTAGTTAGCTCCTCCGCAATGCTTTGCCAGTATACGTAGACGTATAGAACACTTAAATCTTTACAGGACTGCAGTCGATGCGTATTGTAAATGTGTGTTTATGATATGTATTATTTTGTGTATAAATATACAGATGTGTGTATGAAAGCGCACGTGGCTCACCTTAAGGTAAATAATTGCAGCCACGTGGTTCTCTGCTCAATTAACCTCCCCCATGAGGGGTTGAGCGCGAGCTTCCGGTCATAACTAACCTGTACTACTTATGGCGATAAATAATAAACTTCATTAGTTTAATTTCCTCTATTAGTTTGTTATTAATTGGATAATCGTTTTAATTAGTCTCAATAAATATTTAAATCGAATTAATAACTTAATTGTATGCAATAATTGATTGATTTCTCAAATTAGCATATTAAAGGGTTATAACACTTAACATTATTAGGATATTGATAATCGAACGCAATCAGCACGGATGACTATCAGTTTTCAACTACATAGACGACTTAATATTCGCATCGGATCATTTGGCACACACATGAGGGCGCGCGGGTGTGTGCATGCACGCGGAGCGGCGGCGGGCGCGGGGCGGCGGGGGAGCTGCGGGCTCCGGCACACGGATCGATGCGGTGCGCGCTCTTCGCGTATCATTTGCGTGCGACCCGGGCCGCCCCCCCCCCCCCCCCCCCCCCCCCGGATGACCCGACGGCGTACATAATCAACTATAGTCTGACAGACTTTCGGCCGTCTCCGCTTGTTGTTGGTCGCTAAAGCGTGCGAGTCACATGGCTCGCCGATTCTCTTGAATTGTTACGATCGCAGACGCACTAATTGTTTCGAGTTTTATAGCGTTTTTATAATAAGCAGTAAAAGTTTAATGTCGAATATCCACATTCGATCATATCCCCGCAGTCGGTTTACGATCATATGTTTTATGGCCGATGCGTTTGTTGCGATTTTCGTATAAAATGTAGCATTAAAGCAGCATGCAGTTTCCCGGCGCTTGCAAATAAAGAAGTTTTTGAAATAATGTCTCGCTTCCTCTTCCTTTGGCCCTTGCTTCTAATAAAGTTGTAAATCTTACACTTTTATTGCCCGCGCTCAGACCGGGATAACTTTTTGACTACTTAACTATTGCTGGGGTAATCGCTGGTATTTAAAATGAACGCATGATTTCGAGTCATTTAATATCTTCAGGATAACTTTGTTTGAAAAGAAATCTATTTTTGGTATATTTTCTCTATTAGAATGAATTTATAATGTAAAAGCTAGTTTTATAAATTGACATAATAATTATAGTAGGGCCATTTTAATAGGCAACATTTGACAGTTCAACAAAATTAAACAACGTAACCTAGTAACGACGACATAGAGTCATATATTATTTCGTTTTGTTAGAACTACACATTTGCTTAATTTTGTTCAATTACGATTACATATTTATAATAATAATGACCGATACAAGTAATTTTAAGATTTGATTTTACTGATAAACCATTCTAAATATAATAAACAATATCTGATTTAAAGAACTGACGTCGCTACAATTTTGTGTCAATAAACCTTTTTTCTTTTTAAATACCAGAGATGTTACTTTATAAATCATTGACATGTGTTTCAAGTTCGATTGACAAATGTTTGAAGTTCGTATCGATTAATTCACTTTAATCGATGTTTTAAGCAGTTTACCTCTCTTCGAAGATAAAATTGATAGACATCAAATGTTGCCTATTAAATTGGCTCGACTATAAAAGATAAAACCCAAATTTGATAGATGATGCTTTTTGTCGATAAAAAGAAAACGAAAAATAGAATTAAATTAAATTACGACTACCTAATTACATCTACACCTTAACAGTTACTATTAATAGTAATTTCTATGTAATATAACAATTCAAAAGCGTTTCTAAAAGGAGTCTTATTAAAAAACTGTTTCAGTTTGAAGTAGTTAATTTTTTACGATGTTAACTATGCTTACATCCCCGAGAATAATGAAAAGTTTTATAAAAATCAGTTTAGCTGTTTACATTACATGCAAACTTAATTTCTAAATTTTCGGATATAAAATACAAGATGGAATTAGCAGGGATTTCTCTAACAACAATTATTATTTATGTACAATATGAACATTTTTTCAAGATACAGAAATACAATACTTTTACCAAAACTTAGTACTAGGCATTGAGTTTAGTGTTCAAGTTTTCTGAGCCTTGTAATATGAAGATAACAGCGTCTGCAAAGTTTCTGAGTCTACTCAATAGATAATATTCTATAGCTGTTTAATTGTTTTATCTGAAACTTCATTGGGATAAAATAATTACTATATATTTATAATATTTAATTGTAACATAATAAAACACTGTTTTTATCTCAAAATTTAGCTTGGAACTTGAGTCCTATCTAATTTATTAAAAAATGTTATAAAATACATTAATGAAGACGAAATTTTTGCGACTTTTGCAAGTGCAAGTACAATTTAACATAAGCAAATTACCTCGAAAATATTTAGCCACTTTATTATTTATTTATTTATTTAAATACTTTATTGTACTGCCAACAAAAAAAATTACAAAAAGAAAACTTATACTAAAAGAAGACAGACAGCACAGATGGCGGCCTTATCACTTATAAGTGATTTCTATTATTCTTTATATTATTAAGGCTTTTAAAAAAAATGTGATTCATCTATTTAAAAGTTCTGTATGCGCGAGAACATTAACATAATTAATGTTTCAGGTATTAAGCTTTGAAACAGCTTTACAAATGATAGAGTTTTCTTCTGTTATAAATTAGGCACCTCTTATAATTACCTACCTTCTTAACACATAATATTTAATATATCTACACTAGCTATGCCCCTCGGTTTCACCCGCATTGCTCCGCTCCTGATGGTTTTAGCCTTCAGCTTATATAGCCTTCCCCGAGGAATGGGCTATCTAACACCGAAAAAAAATTAAAATCGGACCAGTAGTTCCTGAGATTAGCGCGTTCAAACAACCAAACTCTTCAGCTTTATAATATTAGTATGGATTTCTAGCTAAAAAGAGAGATATAAGAACTCGAAATTAAACCAACAGTTAAAAGAAATACAGTGTGTACAAAGTACACAATTGGCTGAGCAAGTAATCGTCGAACATTAACCAAGTGTGTTTTTTCCTTATCTCAGCTAAGGGTGAACGGAAAATGTTCTGCTAATACTAATCGACTTGTAGCCTTTGGTAATTATTTTGAGAGGTCAGTGGTTCTTGTTATAATAGTAGGTACATTGGATAATTTTAATTGAAGTGTATCAATATGAAATTATACAGAGAAAATAACAATGGATAATGTTTTACTTTTCAAGAATAATTAAATCTAAAAGCGTCGTTAATTGTCATTAATACTAAAAATGGAAGGCGAATGAATGTAACAATGATAATTGTTTTTCTAGCCATGCTATAACTAGTACAATACTTAGATGAAATCTTTTATAATTCAATTTTCAACATACGAATTTTTCAAAATATGCATATTTAAATTTCTCTATAAGATATTTTTACTCGTATGGATTCATTATTCTATGTGATAATTTCTTCAAAACCCTACGATAAATAATAATTTGAGGAAATAAATTGATTTTACTTATATTCAGAAGACCTACGTTTGGTCTAGACAAAAAAATTATCATTTTTAACTGAAGGTTCGTGTCCTAAGTAAATCGATCAGTGAAATGTATCTGGCCTATTACTTAAAGGTTTCAGTTTCTTGTTTTACTCGGATAATCCCGTTAATCTCTCTCACCCTAATGTTATTTAATTTGACATTTAGTCATCATTTTACTATACATTTTACAAAGTACTTTTATGTAGATTTTTAATAAGTTTTCCTTTAATATTATTTATTTTACTTACTCTTTTTTTTAATCTTCATCAAATAATTAACCATTACGAAATAAATCTATCGAATTCTTAATCCACTACAAGAGTAATTTCTATTCGGAATAAATAAAGAAATATATTTTTGTTTTTCAAACATCACATTATGCCGTAAAACGAATTGCTTTAAAAATATTATAGTGCATTTTTATTCTCAAATTTAAAACCTTCTAGAATAAAAAAGTGCAATCATACAAAATAGTTGGAATAGAGTAGAGATGGGCTTCAATAGGCAGGTGGGCCTTGACTTCAATACGTCGAACTGACGGCCGATGCAGAAACTGCATTAACCTTCTGATACTAACTTGATTTATTTAGTGTTTGCATTTATATTTCTTGGCCAGAAATAAGGTAAACTGTTACTAAAGATTTTCGAATATAACTTATACTTCTTACTCAGTCGACAGTTTAAAATTGTGTGATTATAAATTTAAAATTTTATTTTTCAGTTTAAGATATCGTTATAGAATTTCTGAGTTGACATTTGATTTTTTTGTCCTTTAATTACACTGAATTCAAATATTTATTTATACTCAAACAGTGCATTTACATTCAACGAACATAGAGCTAGAGCAAGAGCAAGAGCATTAATTCGTGATCTTAGTGTAAACGAAAACTCGTATTCAGTGTTGTTCAGTATTAGAACATTGCATAGAATTTTTTCGAACGCACTAAGAACAACGAAAGAATGCTCTACGCCTCTTTAAACTAAAAGAATTTGACATAGTGGGGTTAGAATGAGCATTCGCTCGTTTGCTGTAAATGCACTGTCTTGCACCGAAAAATTTGATTCGTTTGCGAATGTATGATGTGACATGCAGTGCTAATAACTTATTTATTTACTAGCGGTCCGCCCCGGCTTCGCCCGTGGTACCTACATGTTTAAACTATCCTATCTCTCAAGTTGGATCGAACTGCACATGGTGTGCGAATTTTATTATAATCGCTTAAGTGGTTTAGGAGTCCATTGAGGACAAACATTGTGACACGAGATTTATATATATATTAAGATTTTAATCTTTCGATCATAAGCAATTTGCAATTTCATTTATGTGCATCAATTTATGGAAGCATAGTCTTTTCGACCACTAAGCTTATTATGGGTACCTTAGTTTTATGAAAAATTAGATAAAAATACCATCTTAACCTAGAGTACCTTATTTAAAAAAAAAAATCATAAAAACCTTTCTTTCTTTCTTATTTATAACTAGCTTACCGCCCGCGGCTTCGCCCGCTTTGTCTAAAACCTAATAAATTATATACTAACACCTTCCTCTTAAATCACTCTATCTATTAAAAAAAAACCGCATCAAAATCCGTTGCGTAGTTTTAAAGATTTAAGCATACAAAGGGACATAAGGAAATAGGGACAGAGAAAGCGACTTTGTTTTATACTATGTAGTGATATAGATGTGTTTACCCAACCGTAGAACTAACTTAAGCTACTTAGTACCAAGAATGTGACCGAACATAAAACCTCATTTAGGTCACAAAGTGGGAATCTAGTTATGCGACCGGGGTAAATTAGTTATTTTCTTCGCAAAATAATTATTTTATTGTGGCGAATTTGGCTCCGAGTCGCTGGCAACACTAAGCGGCGTAAACGGTAGAAATATGAGTTTTTGTTATTGGTATTAAATATTCCTTCTTATTGCGTATTTGGATGTTTCTTTAGTTTTTGAATATACTTGATAATGAATGCCTTGTATGTTCATTGAAATGCCAAATATGATAGGTTCTTTTTATAACTAAAATAATTCAAAATGCGCTGTTTATGTTGAATTTTGTTTAAAATAAGAGAGAAGGAAGGTAGATATCTAGATTAGACGTCGTAAAAACTGTGGTAACTTTTATGTATTGAGTTCTATTTTATTGAGATTGCATTACTACTGGCCACTTCCTACAGCTTCTTCTAGCTTGAAAAATCTATCCGATGCGTTTTTTACAAAGATCACTATCAAAAAAATACCAGAACAGCAATTAAAGCTCAACAATTATTTATTTGATAAGTAGGTCACTTTTGACACACAAAACACACACACATACAAAAATAATATTTCCCTAAAATTACCTTATTTTCTCAACATTTCACGTTGATGTGTGACTTGGAGATAAGATAAAAATGGGGAAAGTTGTTTTCAGGTGAGACAACATTATATCTCATAAAACATAGCATCAAGCCATTGAAGGGGAGGCTATATGAACCACGATTTTCTTGTTTTTCTTTCAAACACATCAAGAAGCTTCATAACTGCTGCACTATATTTGATTATGAGGCTCTACTACAGTCGATTTAAAAAGTTCTAAAATTTTATATTATGTTCATAACACGCATCGCAAAAACTAATTGAATAAAAACTTTTTTATTCGCGAATTCTCAATCTCTTTTTAACACACACATTTTATTACCTTTATAAAATGGATAAGAAAATAACAATTCTCATACAGCTTTATATGTATGATCTTCTACGGTTTCTCTTTAATCTAGCAGTTAATTTCATCACTAATTAATTAAACACAAGTAAAAAATTCTATAATATAATAAAATTTTAGAAAAACGAAACGATGCCAATGTAAAATTAAAAATATCTGCATTAGACAAAGTTTTATAAGCAATAAAACTAAGAAACCTTGAAAGCACGTTCATTCTCTGAATAATGGTTTTCAAATCACTGAATTTATTTATCATTAAAACTGAATATATTTGGCCATTCGTTTTATTTATTACTGATATTTTATTGAATCGACTCAGTTATTATTATACTATACTCAGCCAAAACGTTGTTTTTAGGGTTCCGTACCTCAAAAGGAAAAAACGGAACCCTTATAGGATCACTTTGTTGTCCGTCTGTCCGTCCGTCCGTCCGTCCGTCTGTTAAGACCCTTTTTCTCAGGAACGCGTGGAGGTATGAAGCTGAAATTTATATCAATTACTCAGGTCTACTGTCCCTTGAAGCTGTGAAAAAATCAAACTTCTAAGCCAACGCAATCAAAAGATACAGCCGTTTATGCCGCAAATTTTCGACACTTGCAAGGGAATCAAAACCTACAGGATGCTTCCCGTGAACTCAGAATCTTGAAATTTGGTGAGAAGCAACGTCTTATAGCATAGATAAAGGAAAAATTACGAAAACCATAAATTTTTAGTTACATCACATAATATATATTTTTTTAATAATTTTATACTTACTACCCATTTCCTCATAAACGCGTAGAGGTATTAAATTGAAATTCATCCCAAATACTCAGGTCTATATTACCTTTAAGCTGTAACAAAATCAAACTTCTATGTCAACGCAATCAAAAGAAACAGCAATTTAAGCTGCATATTTTGAAACTCGCAAGTACTCGCAAGGGAATCAAAACCTATAGGGTACTTCCAGTCGACCTAGAATCTTGAAATTTGGCATGAAGCAACGTTTTATAGCACACATAAAGGAAAAATTCCGAAAACCTTAAATTTTTAGTTACATTACAAAATATATATATTTTTTTTTTATAAATATAAACTTATTACTTTTTTCCTCATGAACGCGTAGAGCTATCAAGTTGAAATTCATATCAAATACTTAGATCTAATTGCCTTTAACCCGTGAAAAAAAAAATTGCAGGTTTGTACGGAACCCTCGGTGCGCGAGTCCGACTCGCACTTGGCCGGTTTTTTTTATACAAGTTCCATATAACGCTATACGCGCTATTTTTATGCAAACTTTTCCTATATCCTAAGGTTGCCTGGAAGACATCGCTTCTTAGCGATAAGGCCGCCTATTTTGTACCGCTCTAAATTACTTTGTTTGTATTTTTTGTTTGATTTTGTTTTGTTTGTGTGTGCAATAAAGTGTTTATTATTAACGCTGCATTTAGATCAACAGAGCGAATGCTCATTCTAACCCCACTATGTCATTTTTTTTAGTGTAAACAGGCAAAGAGCATTATTTCGTTGTTCTTAGTGCGTTCGAAAAGATATGCAATGTTCTAATACTGAATACGAGTTTTCGTTTACACTAAAATATCACGAAAGAATACTCTCGCTCTAGCACCTCTATGTTCGTTTGATGTAAATGCACTGTCATGCGTTGAAAATTTCAAATAATATTGAAAATATTATAAGAGAGCCTACCAAATTTTACGCTTTATTAAGCTAAGATTAAATAATGTGGACCTTAATAATTATTGTCATAGAGCTATGCTTTATAAGTTAAATTTTAAATTGAAACACTGCGATGCAATTCCTACTTATATTACGTTTTTAAATCGGTCTAGTAGTTCCCGAGATCAACGCGTTCAAACAAATTAAATTTTCTGCTTTATGTAAAAATTGCGCTTTTCCACTGTTTTAACATTTAGGTACCGACTCCTTTGTAATAATTGAATTGTTATTAGCATTAATTTGATTATTATATTGAGAATCCATACTAATATTATAAATGCGAAAGTAACTCTGTCTGTCTGTCTGTTACTCAATCACGCCTAAACTACTGAACCAATTTGCATGAAATTTGGTATGGAGATATTTTGATACCCGAGAAAGGACATAGGCTACGTTTTATTGCGAAATATGTACCACGGGCGAAGCCGGGGCGGACCTCTAGTATAACATAAAAATGGCTTGACCAATTTAGCTAATGTTTATCTGGATATACTGGTTAAGTAATTCACAGTTTCATTTCATTTCATTCATTCACATATTGAGTGCTTCTTTAAGCACATAGTAATATATCTGGTCCTCTTAAGATTTAAAGAACCATAACTTAACAAAAAGGAATTTGAAAGCCAGCTTCAATTTACAAAAAACAATTTAATTTTTATTGCCTAGAGAGTAATTTAAATAGTAAAAATAGCAATAAACGCGGTCGTAAAACAAAATTACTTGCAGTCTCTCTGCACTATTGAAACATAGACAATATCTTAGTAGATTGATTAAATTGTCGGATATTGGTTATATTGCTTGCTACGACGAATAAATGCACATGCCAGCTTTAATTTTGTGAACGAGATATTACAGAGTGAGTAGACCATGATATTTACATTAAACGTTTTTAGTATTTTTTTTTCAGTACAGCCGACTTTTAACTAAAACTCTAATTATAACTTAAACATTTTGTAATAAATTATTCAACTTAACTTCTTTAAAAAGTGCTTTTGAATATTTAAATCATATTTTAAAAATTAAGTACATATTTGGAAAGCAGTTTGTTAAAACTTATACAGATTGTTTATTAAATTTACTTATTTCTGTATATGTTACTAAGTACTAAAACTTAGGCTTAGTATTAGCTTGATTTTAAACTGTATGTATTTATGTTAAACACCATGTAATATACGAGAACCTTCACTTAGCCAGGTTGGTTGTTTAGGGCATAAACTCACACATAAAAATTCCCTTCCCCTAAAGTTTGAACAATAATCAATTGATAATGATGATGATTCATATACCGTTACTTCTTCATGCATCCTGTTTGATTAAGACCAATCTAATTGTATGACTTTCATTGTACATTTATTGTATCTTAGTAGTAGCATTTGTATTAGTTTAAAAGTTACTAATACATACCTACTAATAGCATATGATATTAGTAAGAGTACTAGTAGATACTAGTATCTATGCATTGATAATTAATGTAATAAAGCGTACAAATTGGTTTTATAATACACTAGCTGCGCTCCGCGGTTTCACCCGCGTGGCTCCGCTTCTGTTGGTCTTAGCGTGATGAAATATAGCCTATAGCCTTCCTCGATAAATGGGCTATCAAACGCCGAAAGAATTTTTCAAATCGGACCAGTAGTCCTTGAGATTAGCGCATTCAAACAAACAAACTCTTCAGCTTTATAATATTAGTATAGATAGATTACCAAATAGAACATTGAAACTTTCTCACAGATATAAAAGATTTTCTACAACGTATCTCGGTGAAATAATTAATGAATTTCTATAAAATATGGATAAAAGAAGGGATAAAGAAAGGGCTAGGACGAATAAATTGTAATAAAGTTAACATTGTTCCCACAGAATTGCAGACAATAGTTGTGGAAAGAATACAAAGTCAAAAGGGTGACCTTCGTGAGATTGTCTGGTCTAGACTATATCATTATAGTGTTTACTTTGTAACTGATTTTAGCTTTTTTCTCGAATAATGTTATTCTGCTGCACACTGTTTTAGAGAAAAAAGATTTCTCCTTTAATGAAATAAACAGGATTACTAAAAAATAAAAGAGACAAAATTCTTGAAACTAAAATCAGTAAACTTTAAATTACATCGTAGTCAGACGAATCTTCTCCGAATTGATAAAATATATCTATCATAGAGCGGAAAATGAACCCGCATCTTTTACTATCTATACCGTAGCTTCGCTAAAAATATTTAGAAATTGCTTGTGGTAATTATTAACTCTTATAACCATCAAGTACACACGTCAGGTACACACACAGTATGCCAAGCAGATATGCAAACAATAGCTATCGCTGACGGGCCACAACGTAACATTTCCTCCATTTTTGCAAAAGAAATATGTAATACAGTTCGATTCAAACTTAATGGCGATTCGGAAGTTAGGTGCAGGTGCGAGTGCGGGTGCGAACAGGTCCTTTAACGTCCCGCTAATATCTAAAATTGTTTTCTGCGCATCGGATCGTACGATGATCCGAGCCGCCATAAAGTTTGAATCGTACTGTACTACATTACATTAATTATACTTAAAAGTGTGTTATTAAAACCCACAATAAGGTAACTCCAAAACAAAAAGCATTAAGCCATAACAGAAACAGAAATGGCCATCTAAAATCCATGCAGACGTTACAGTACCATATAACACAGAGTCATCATTAGGTCGGTTAGAGGCAGGGAATAAATAAAAATACCGTAAAAATATCGTAAACTTGGCTCAGTCGTAAAACGTTAACGCAAAAAATGTATCGATACCCGTGTTCATTGGTGGGGGTGCACGGGATTTGTGGGAAGTAAATGCTGCTATTAGGTATGTTTGTTGCTCCATTACGCGGGAACGGCTGGATGGTTTTGTAATTAGGACGTCGCATAACCGGATTATACTATGTGTTAATTTAAAGAGATGATTGTTAGATCTTTGTGTAACTATATGAAAAATAAATACTTATTTTTCATATCATATAGGTCATAAATTATCTGTCTGGATTATCTCTTAAGCCACTTTTTTAGTACCAAGCGAGTTATATAGCGGGATGAAAATTTCTTATTAATATATTAAGGTTTTCATTTTGATGCAGTCTTAAGCTTCATATTAGGTTAACGGTCTAGCTAATTACTAGCTTCCTACGCGCTTTCTCGTAGACTTCGCTGTACAATAACCTCTTTCCACTATATGGTATCCTTTAAACCATTATAAAACCATATTAGCCTCGATAATAATAAAATAAATATAGCCTTAATGCCCCAATAAGAGAACATAATAATATCTCTATGATATTTGACGACGCGGTTGGCGCAGTGGTAAAGTAACTGCCTACTGAGCCGACGGTCCCGGGTTCGATCCCTGGTCAGGGCAAATATTTGTGTGATGAACTCAATTATTTGTCCTTGGGTCTGGGTGTTATTATCTATATATATGTATTTATTAAATATTATATTTATCATCGCCTAGTACCCACAACACAAGCCTTAATTGAGCTTACTGTGGGACTAGGTCGATTTGTGTAATAATGTCCTATAATATTTATTTAATAATAAGTATTTATTTATTTATAAAAATAAATTCCTATGTCCCTTGGTCACGGCATCACGCGTGAATGGCTGGTCCGATTTCGATAATTATTTTTTTATACTGAAGAACGAGGATGGTTCTTACGAAGAGAAAACATAAACATGTACCAAGGGCGAGCTGGGGCGGACCGCTTCTTAATAAATAAATTAAAATCATCTTTGGTGTATATTTTTATCAATCAAACGAATACCTTAATATCACAATCGTTTTATCTACAAGTAGAGCATTCTTAAAAATCCTTATTTACTTAAAACACAACAATATTTAGTTTCAAAACGTTAAAAGGGCATTTCTAAATGTAAATACCCGACACCATGTTTTATGCCAAATCGGACGAAGGATTTTAAAGTTAAAAATAAACCGGTACAACCCTGCGGTGGAACGATGCCAAGTTCTTGAGTGTGTGTGTAATGTGTATGATTGTGTGTGAGAGCAGTCCGTGTGCATAGCGGTACGCACAAGCGCGCTAGCGTGTAGGGCTGCCACAAATTGTTGTTTTATTTTATTTTTTTTTAATTTGTTACAATTTACAATGGAGCGTATATATCATTTTGAATGAACATTTTAAGTGATGCAATTCAATGTAGAGTATGGATAGAGTTGGTAAACCGTTTCTAAAACGACTGCGACGTCCCATAAACGCATGTAGCTTTTTGGACCGTTTAATACGTCGAATATAAACCCAAAACATATTGTTGAATGATACACGATTAATAGATTAGAATATATTGAACAGATATATATTAATTAATATCTAGTGCAAATTCATTCACACATAAATTGAATAATATTCATTTACTTTTTAAAATATAAATTTTGAAAGACATTTAATTTTAAGCAAATAGTATAATACTTGTATTGAACCATATATTTCGACAAAAATATTCCAGATTATTATATAAATTAGATATTTCCATGTTATAACAATAAGGAAAATAAACGAATGCCCTTCTATTATAGTCATATTGTTCTATGGTTCGACAACATAACTATAATATAGCCACAAAGTACGATATTATACAAACGTTAGATTTCTTGTGATCGGGGTAACATTTCAATAGGTCACTAGTTCGAATCCGGCTTGAAGGACCATCTTCTCAATATAACGTCATTAAACATACAAGTTAAGTTACATGTACACCACCAGTTAGTTTAGGTCAGTTTTCCAAAGTTTTTTCTTCAGATTTTATCACAAAAGCATTATTTAGATTAGAAAATCTAACATACCGTAGGTAACAATCAATTAGGAATATAATCAATAATAATAATTATGCATAGATAAAAGTATGAACTTTATCGAGTACATAACTTTGTACTTATACTTTTTCTTGACTTTGTATATTTTAACGGTAAATAATTGTATTGCAAGCAGTCTTTTGATACTTGACAATTAAAAACTTTAAAGGTTTCATGACTAGAATGTTGAATTATTTTAATTTTTGCTCTACCAAAAATTTTACTATTCCTGTTTAAATTTTGACTACTTATCTAGAAGTTATAAAAATAAATGTTACAAGAAATTTTGACAAAGAAATATTACAACTCAATTTAAACTATCAGATAATGTTAAACGATTGAACCAAAGCATCATTGTATCCTTTTAAACTAAAGCCCAGTTTATTATAAGCAGTTTTAATTTAAATTTGAATTGCTTGGATAAAGCATTTGGCATGGAATCTCGAACTGAAATGTGTATAACTGCAGTGCATCTCGGGAAATGTGAAAAATATGGAAATGCCGGCAATATATCAGAGTGGACTCAAAAAATATAACTTATAATTAATGCTTTATGGCCCGTGGTTGTATGGACATGTTGTGTTAGTGGAATTTTTGGTATAAAGATGTAGTTAATCTTACTAATCCTACTAATATTATAAATGCGAAAGTTTGTGAGGATGTGTGTGTGTGTGTGTGTGTGTTTGTTTCTCTTTCACGCAAATACTACTGAACCGATTGCAATGAAATTTAGCACACATATAGAGGGTAACTTGGATTAACACATAGGATAGGTTTAATCCCGGAAATCCCACGGGAACGGGAACTATGCGGGTTTTTCTTTGAAAACGCGGACGAAGCCGCGGGCGGAAAGCTAATAATTTATATAAGTAAAATATTTCTGTGTTGTAATCTTTGTAATATTCATGTAATATAATCTTTGTAATGATCATGTTAAGAAAAGATAAATGTAATAAGTAATAATAATTATAAATCAATACTACTTAACGATACCTATATAACTACTAGTGGTCCGCCCCGGCTTCGCCCGTGGTACCTACATGTTTAAACTATCCTATCTCTCAAGTTGGATCGAACTGCACATGGTGTGCTGATTGAACTGCACATTTTATTATAATCGGTTAAGTGGTTTAGGAGTCCATTGAGGACAAACATTGTGACACGAGATTTATATATATTAAGATAGACAAAATCCTATCACTGTCTGCTACTAATTGTATCTTTAATTGGAATTAAAATTCTCCAAAATGTCTTATATATTTGCCAGATAGTTAAAGGTTACGTTACTTAGTAAGTAAGCATTTCGTTAAATCAATTCCTAGTTCCTAAGTCAAGTTCCTGTTTAGTAGGAAAAAGACAAACACAATTTCATAAACTTACAAGCCAATCGTCGATGTTTTTCAGCCGCCCAAAAATATGTTAATGTTTAAAAGATAATTTATACCCATTTGTTTTTTGGTTTATCAATTACAAACAGACAATATAAATTAAATTCTAACTATTCAATATCCCGGGTTTGTTTGAGAAACGCGAGGTAAGTACTTCAAGTAACTTCATAAGCAATGACATAACTGACTTCTTCGATAACTACTACAAACTTATCAAATTACAACGATTTTTAAATTATTCTTGGAATCCCAGTTTCTTGTTATTTCTAAGAATGAAAACAAGTGAGCAACTTTGTCCTTTAAGAAGAAGGTACTCAATATTCAATGTAGAGTTTTTCTACAAAAGGTAAATACCATGTTTATTTTATGTTATTTTATCACCATCATACTTGTTCCCGTGGCGGGGAAATAGGCTTTCTATGAACGTTAGATTTTCCCCTATTACCTTAATTCAAAACTTTCATATTACGGCCAAATGTGATCCATAGTTAAAATTTTTTTATTAACATGACATACCCGTAACAAATACTTGCTTGCTAACCTTAGTTAGTAAAATGATTTTCATTCTTATTGTTTTTATCTACAGTTAAATGTTTTGATTGATTGATGGTACACGCTGTCACAATTAAATTCGATTATCGTAAATAATTGGATAAAACAAAACTATTTGATCTCGATCTATTCCAATCTTCCATTAAAACATGATTGATAGACTCAAGTTAATCCTCGAAAAATTCTAGCACTTTGGGAAATGGGAATTAGGTTAGATAAATATGGATTTAGCACTAACTTATCGGAACTAACGCTATACATCATAATTTATATTTACTGGATCTTGATTTATGTGGGAAAACGTTTTTTCGTATATTTTTTACAAAGATGCACGTAAATAGCGTAAGAGAAATTGACATATTCAAATCGTATTTCCATGACATAATTTAAAGTAAGTGGATGAAAGCAATGACTCTTTTCCAACCTAGATTTAATTTTCTCTATTTTGCTCCCAAATCAATACGATTTACAGATCACAGGCTACGACGTTTTTTGCCTCGGATTTTGTTGCTACAAGGCCTACGGGTGTGTAGCAGCAAAATTGTACAAAAATCACCATTAACAAACACATTAAATTATATTATTTCTTAAGGCCTTGCCTGCCTTTACCCAGCTAGACATTAATTTTGTTACACTTCTTTTACTTACCTATCGTTAACCAAGTCAATCGCATTAAAATCCGTTCATCCGTTCTTGACTTATAAGTGTTAATACAACTTATTTTACACCTATAGCTATAGATTTACATACCCAACGACACATAACCACGCTAAAAAAATCGCAAAGCAACAAGCTATCCAAATGATAGTTTATGTCACGTCATGCGGTACACCCAAACACCCGCCTTCGCCCCCTCCCCCTCCCCCCGCCCCGCAGACCGGCCGGCGCCTGCCAAGGCTGTCTGCGAGGTTAAGGACTCTATCACCTGCCCGCGAAATTTGTTGGTTAAGTAACTCTAAAGTTTTGCTCAGAAGTCTACTTGTTCTAAAAATTGGAACTCACTTTTTTATTTATATAGACTTTTTGAGTGAATATACATTAAAACTGAACCTACTTCTGCATGCAACTGGAAGATTGCTTCTACCGAGAATCAGCATACTCAAAAGTTTTGTAAGCCTACTTCTATAATAGTGATGTAACTTTTTTGATAAGTCATTTTAACTTACGTGCAAGATATTAAGTACTTTTCCTTAAAATAATAAAACTTACACCTGATTAAATTACAAATAAGTTGATGATAGAGCTTCTACACGCGGTTTCATTTGCGTGATATTATGTAGCCTATATTCTAGTTCAGACTATTCTATTATAATATCCGTGCCAAATTTTATTCAGAACCGATCAGCCGTGATTGCACGAAAGAGTTACATCCAAACTTATACAAATGTATTTACTAACTACTAAGTATAAATATTATACTTAGCAGAGATAAGGAATAAAGAAAAACAGTTGTGATTTGTTGATTGAATAGTTTCATGTAAGTTCATAATAATATCTAAAGATAATTTATATAAGTACCTAGTGTTAACTCATATTTAACTTTGCTTTTGTTTATAGAAGCATAAAAGCTTAGTTGTTAAGACTTGACATTTGAAAAGTTCAAGGTAAAACACTTGTCTAGGGAAACGTACAAAAATATTATGCGTTCGATTTACTAAACCACATCGGCCACACCATGACACACCTGAAAATAACACAGAGAATTGAAGATTGAAAATTAATAACAATAAAATAATATAAATTCTTAATAAAGATCTCATAATACAAAAATATAAATTCTAGTTATTTTTTTTAATATAATTAATAAGAAAGTGACCGCCTCCTTTGTACAGTGGTTGACGCGTGAGCGTAGCACCGAGGGGTCCTGGGTTCGATTCCCGGTGGAGACGTAGAAAAAAAAGGGTCTCGGTCTAGCAGGACACAGAAGGCTGATCACCTACTTGTCCCTAAAGAAAATCGATCAGTGAAACAGATGTATAATGCATCTGCCCCTTACCCTACTATGGTAGGGACTTATAACATGGGACTTCACTTTTTTTTTAATAAGAAAGAGGCGTAAACCTATAATGTAAAAAGCCGGTCAATAATAAACAATTCCTCCAGCTACGGA
Organism: Colias eurytheme; assembly: GCA_907164685.1. NCBI lineage: Eukaryota > Metazoa > Arthropoda > Insecta > Lepidoptera > Pieridae > Colias > Colias eurytheme. Next base: position 18,383 of record CAJQZN010032604.1, read on the forward strand.
ACCATAAAAATAATTATAACCTTAATTAATATAAGTGCTCCATCCAATATAAAAACTAAACGCCTTAATTCTACACGTGTTTCATCTTAACGACTATCGATCGCTCTCGATTGGAAATACATTGCTAATGACCTAGAAATGGTTTTAGTGGTCAATTAAATATAAATGCTATAGTTTGGTATCATTTACGAATATAAGAGAAGTTAAGTAAAGTGGTTAAGTCTAGGAAAAATGCGGAAAACTAAAATTTATAACCAAGTTTGAAATTTGCAATGGGTTGACGAGGTAAATAAAACTAAACTTAAAAAAAATATATTATTAAAGTTGGCAACTGCAAATATTAATATTAAACAAACTGCTAATGTTTGTAAAAGCTTCATGTTTGTAAACATAAGTTCCCATATGTTCCCATATCTGTGAGCTTTTCTCTTCATATTTTGGTTCTATATATACAAGTGTTAGTGGAGACTCTTACAATAACTGCATAAACTCTGAATATTTCTTTAATATTAGGAATAATAGTCCGTTATTAGTGCCACCACAGATCGATAATGATACAATTTTTAAAAAACTTAAATCACTCGATAAAAATAAAGGAGCTGGGCCCGATGGAATTCCCTCAATTTTTGTGGTTGAATGTGCTAAACAGTTGACTGTGCCTCTCTCATTTATTTATAATAGATCTCTTAAAACTGGGTGCTTTCCGTTATATTGGAAATCAGCCAAGGTGGTACCAATACATAAGTCAGGCCCTCAGAATTCTATTCAAAACTATAGACCAATTTCCATTTTGTCCACATTTGCTAAAGTTTTGGAAGCTTTAAGCTTAAGCTTTTTCCTTTCCTCCAAAATCACTTCAAATTGTTCTTACATGATGTCCAACATGGCTTTGTACCTTCACGATCAACAACAACCAATCTTGTGGATTTTTGTGAAACTTTAATTGAATCACTGGATTCACGGAAACAGGTTGACGTTGTATATACTGACTTCAGTAAGGCTTTCGACCGGGTGAGTCATAGTGTCTTGGTTGCCAAACTCTCAGCTTACGGTATATCCAACATATTTTTGGAATGGTTTAGATCATATTTATCTAGTCGCAGTTTTTTTGTGGTGGTCAATGGATTCAATTCATCTTCTAAAAGAATTACGTCTGGTGTTCCACAGGGCTCTCATTTAGGGCCTCTTCTTTTCAACTTTTTCATTAACGATATCGTCACTACCGTAAAATCATCGAAATCTTATCTATATGCCGATGATCTGAAAATATCTAAAGAAATTAATTCAATAGAAGACTGTATCAAACTACAATCAGATCTCGAGAGCATTGCTTCTTGGTGCCAAAATAATGGCATGGAATTAAATTCAGATAAGTGCCACTTTATTACTTTTTCACGAAAAAGCACTAACGTCGCATACACATATGGTATCAATGGCACTTCTCTTCAGAGACTGAACCAAGTTATAGATCTGGGCATTGTTTTTGATGCTAAGTTAACTTTCGTTCCTCATATAGAGTACATTACCTCCCGAGCATATAAAATGCTAGGATTTTTAATTAGAAATATAAAAGTATTTCGGGATAATAACTTAAAAATTTCGCTATACAACTCATTAGTACGAAGCATTTTGGAATACGGATCGGTGGTTTGGAGACCTCACTATGCGACACACATGTTAAGAATAGAACGAATTCAAAAAAGATTTATTTGGCATTTAATTTATTCAAACGGACTGTCAAGAAATAGTTTGCGTTCCTACACTAATAGACTGGCATTTTTCAAAATGACTTCTTTAGAGGAACGGCAAATTTTAATCGATCTTATTTTTGCATTAAAATTGTTAAATAATAAAATTGACTGCCCTCAACTTTTGAATAAAGTAAATTTTCGTGTCCCTAGTAGGTATCCCCGAAAGCAAATTGAGCCACTTGTTCCACCAGTCCGTAGGTGTAAGTTCGGAGCCAACTCTCCTATTCCAAAACTGTGCAAGATGGTAAATAAATATGGTGATATCATCGATATTAATAATACATCTCTCCGAACTGTTCGTAAATTGTTTGTATGTAAGCTTAATGGATAGCATGTAGTCATAGTTATTAAAAATTATATTATTTTCTTAGCCTTATGTTCTAACACCAAAATAGAAGAATCAATTTATTATAGTTATGTGTTAGTAATGAGACGCAACTATTTATTGTCTTATATTATTTTATAATTTAATGTTGTTTTTTCTCTTCTCGCTGTAGAGTTTACAATTAAAATTGTCAGTTTGTGTAATTTATATTTGCATGTTGTGAATACCTATAATTGTTTGTTACATTTAGAATAAGTCTGTAATACAATAAGCCTGTAATTAATAATTAATGAAACAATGTAAACAAACGTTGGTATTTCTAATAAATAAATAAATAAGTTTTGAGCTGCATTTACATGATCAAATTATTCAATAATGAAACAAATGAAATCTAAGTAAAACGTTAAGTTTACACCACAGAATACATAATATTATGTAGTATCTAAACGCTACAGAACGGACACTCTCCGCCTCCCGCCAAAATTAAACACTTACCTCACCCCGCACGATCACGCAATAGATGGCCCGCATTTTTCTGAAAGGACGATACGCAACGAAGATTGACAACATTAATCAAATTGACTTAAATGAATTTTATTATTTTGGATTTGTGATTATCGTTTTTCGTAGAAAATGGTAAGATATTGTGCTGTTTACGGATATGTATTTCATCAGAAAAACGCGAATTTCTTTACGCTAGTCACAAATGTGCCAACCATAAAGCGTTAACACACACATTTGCAGTCTCTACAGTGTGACTGTCGAAACGATAATTTTGTATGGAGTGTCCGGGGTGTGTTTACACTTTAAATTATTTTGAAATTAATGGCACAACTTTATTCCAACAATCAATCAAATCATCACTACATAGTATAAAACAAAGTCGCTTTCTCTGTCCCTATGTCCCTATGTATGCTTAAATCTTTAAAACTACGCAACGGATTTTGATGCGGTTTTTTTAATAGAACGAGTGATTCAAGAGGAAGGTTTTAGTATACCTATAATTTATTAGGTTTTAGACAAAGCGGGCGAAGCCGCGGGCGGTAAGCTAGTTAGGCTATAAAATTAGAAATATTCATTCTTTAAACAAATTTTTGTCCTGACCTCGATCTTTTTAATGAAATCAGAATGTGCATGCAACTTTCTACACAATCACTCCTTTATATCATTATAACATAGCATTATAAATGTAAGATAGACAGTACTACTAATTTTCCCTCCATAGACACATTAAGATATAGACCAGTTGCGAGTAAGCATTCGCCACGCCCTCTTGGCGGTTGTAAATCTTTTGTCACAAATAGATCAGCGGATTTATCGTCTACACTGCTTCCTAAATGAAATCGCTTCTACGGTTTATTGATCATTGAGGTTATGTCCAGTGCGGTTAGAATTTGGATGGGTTAACGATTGTTTGAATTTGATAAAAAATATATGAAAGGAAAAAAATCCATACCTAGTGACCTTTTAATTTTTAACTGTATAAAAAGATAGATAATTTAAGTATATAATATGGTAAGAAAAATAAACACAACCGAGGAAAAACAAAACAAACAAATCTGTAGCAAAAAATGACCTAAATTAGGTCGTATAATATTCCCTTAAACATAGTACTATAAATATAATATCTTATAAACATGTTAACTTCAAAAGAAAACCGGGTCATCGTGATCTACTTTAGCTTATCAAAACACTAATTCTGTAAAAGGTTTGCTAAAAAGCCAAAAATTACGAAAAGTCCTTCCTACTAATATTATAAATGCGAAAGTTTGTGAGGATGTGAATGTGTGTTTGTTACTCTTTCACGCAAATACTACTGAACCGATTAAAATGAAATTAAGCACACATACAGAGGGTAACTTGTATTAACACATAGGATAGGTTTTATCCCGGAAATCCTAAGGGAACGGGAACTATGCGGCGTTTTCTTTGAAAACGCGGGCGAAGCCGCGGGCGGAAAGCTAGTAGACCATAATCGATAGACATAAATCCAATCAGGGATTTTTTCGGGCATTGTTTGACATATTAATGTGATTTTCTAGTATTTCATGCAAATGGCTGTTTCGGTTTGATAAACATCTATATTATTATCTGAATAAAAGTCGAATGTATAATTTAGTATCAGGTAAGGCGATCACTGTTTTGATTCGTTCAAGTTACTGACCTTATTATATTTTTTTTTTCGTATAGTAATTGAATATTTAGATCATGATGATAATCTTGTCTGGCTTGTAAAACTATTTTTGGTGTTGACTTTTTGTCATAGATATCAATTTCTCGAACAAAAGCAGTGATGATTATTATGGGTGTTCGTAACAGTAGGCTTAAGGGCGTATGAAAACTTTATAAAAACAAAAATTTCCATGCTTTTATTATCTATACTAATATTATAAAGCTGAAGAGTTTGTTTGTTTGTTTGTTTGTTTGTTTGAACGCGCTAATCTTGGGAACTACTGGTCCGATTTGAAAAATTCTTTCGGTGTTAGATAGCCCATTTATCGAGGAAGGTTATAGGCTATATATGATCACGCTACGACCAACAGGGGTGGAGCCACGGGGTGAAACCGCGCGGAGGAGCTAGTAATATATAAAATTCGAACGCAATTCGAAAATAAAAATTATCTTTATATTAAGTTTGGTAATAGAGTTAAAAAAAATAAGCAACATTTAAGTTGCAAATACACATAAAATAAAAACATGAAATTACAAAACTATCGCACGAATATTTCACCAATCTATACTAATATTATAAAGCTGAAGAGTTCGTTTGTTTGAACGCGCTAATCTTAGGAACTACTGGTCCGATTTGAGAAATTCTTTCGGTGCTAGATAGCTAGATAGCCCATTTATCGAGGAAGGCTACCTATATATCACACTAAGACCAACAGGAGCGGAGAAATGCGTGTGAAACCGCGGGGAACAGCTAGTAATCTCATAAAATTAACAATAACCTTTAACCTACACCCACGTCACAATATGCTAGACAATAACCTACATAAACTAATTCCTAAGCTTTATTGGCCATTAGGTATCAAATTATATCGTTCACGGTCTGAGGAGATGTAATTTCCAATAATATTTGTATAAAAGATCGTTAAAATATGAGTATATTTTTCAATATACGATATTAGACCTTTTTGCATGTGTTTTTGTCATATTTTCAGTCAAAATAACAAGACATGTAACATGTTTCCTCGTGACCACGCACGTTGTAAAGTATTCGATACGATGGTAGCAGTAATATTATCAATACTATAATATTATAAAGCTGAAGAATTTGTTTGTTTGTTTGTTTGTTCGTTTGTACGCGCTAATCTCAGGAACTACTGGTCCGATTTGAAAAATTATTTCGGTGTTAGATAGCCCATTTATTGAGGAAGGCTATAGGCAATATATCATAACGCTAAGACTAACAAAAGCGGAGCCATGCGGGTGAAACCGCGAAGCACAGCTAGTAATGAATAAATCGCGATTAATAGAAATCCATAAAAAAGTCATCATATTTTAATTTATATTTTAATGCCTAAAACTTGCGTAAAATCAAGGACAAGACAATATCTAAAACCTTATAGACCGAGGGATAGCATTTTAGGTAGTTTCCATGCCAATCGGTTCCCATATTTTTCCATAGACCTCGATAACTTGACGAAAAATTTAGCTAACGAAGGTACCTGTTCGGGTATGGATGGTTCTAGAATAGTTTTTAATTTACTAACTAACAACACAAAACTATAAATACCATCAGAATAATAGCAACAATCAGGATATTTATAGAATTGTCATAGAAATCATTTCCATTCATTCCTTTAATGGTATTAGAAACCCACGCGATTAAATTATTTGAAGAAAGCTTCCTTAATATCTAATTATTATTGTACCTTTTATCAACCCACATTAGTATTTTCAATTGTAAAAGGAATTTATTTATAAAATAGACCATCATGGGAAAAGTACCCAAAATACAATTATTCTTTTGGAATGATGTATATTATATCTCAATTTATCGTATCTTACTCTATTACTTATATTATAAATTCGAAAGATTGCATGGATGTACGTTTGTTATTCTATTCCACAGAAATCTAATCTGATCTGTATGAAATTTTAGCCCAGAGATAGATTATGGTTTGGATAGGCTACTTTTTATCCGGTCATGCGAGCGAAACAACGGACTCAAGCCAGTTGTGTATACAGGGTGTCCCACTATTGGTATACTAAGCACGAAGGGACTTGTAGTTTTGCATACACTGATCACGTAAAAAATACTTTTAAAAAAAATTACGTCCAAAATGTTTTGCTAAATTTTTCCTGAAAATCCATGTTATTCTTCTCTAGCTTCGCGCAGCCGGCATATACCGCTTCTCTAATATGAGCATTTTTTCTATGAAAACATAATCTTAAACGGTAGCTCACGTGCTGGTGGCCAAGTTGGGCGGCTCGCTTGTTATGGGTGTACACATAGAGTTTTAATAATTCATCTATTTGAAAAAAAAATGCGTCTGGAATTAAGGTCACCCGGGGCTATTGTAGCTAAGGGGCAAATGTAGCTGATTGAAATAACTAGTTACCGTTTCGTTATTAAAATAAGTGACATCTGTGGCTGTAAAGAGAAACTTCAGTTGAGTTTGGTAGCAACAGATGGCGCAACTAACGCTTAAACTGTTTAATCTACGGAGCATCTTTTTAATCTGCCATTTTGAAGTAATGTCAGTGATCAGTGGTCGGTGCGAAAATATTCTCGAAAAAATTGTTTTTGTGCAAAATTAAGAGGTGTTTTGTAGCGAATCGTGAAACTAGGAAAGGTAAGTCATTTTTCATTCATTATTTTCATCCTACGCTTAAGTAAAATTATGATTTCTGTACCAGCTACGTTCACCCCATCAAAAATTGTACGTGGGGTAATTGTAGCTACTTTGACAGCTACAATTGCCCCCGTGCTTTTATATGAAAATCTAAAACACTAGTGATGTCAAGAAATCGATAGAAAGAGCGACTGGTAAGTCCTTTAGAACACGTGATTGTACAAGTGATATATAATATACGAATTTCTTAAAAAAAACATCATAATAATGTATTTTTTGTTACTTATCATACATAACATTTCGCAGTGCTTTTGTTGTATGGGAGGTCATTTTTTACTGTTGTTGTATGGATATTTTAACAAACTTATTTTTATTTTATTTTTAGATGGTTCGGCATTACAAGCGTAAAACTGAAAGTCCGTATTCAAGGGAGAATCTTTTAGAAGCAGTAGAAGCTGTGAAAATAATAAAACCAGCACATCTCAATAAAGAACAAAACTATGATGTACATTTGTGTTAGCAAAATTTGCGTCTTATAAAGGCAAACAAGAATATAAATACGTATGCAGGATAGAAGAAATTACTTGCGACAAAATGGTGGTTCAAGGATTTAAATCTATCAAGAACAATAAAAGTGAATATCGTTTAATTGTAAATGATTTATCTATTATAGATCAAAACGATGTTATCGAGTGTTTAACAGCACCTACATTTGATGTAAAAGAGATGGTGTACACGTTTTCCAAATATCCAAATGTAAAAGAAAAGTAAATTTCTTTAAGTATGTAACTTTTTGTTAACACATT
>CAJQZN010032605.1:0-14514 GCA_907164685.1 Colias eurytheme
TATTTGAAATAGCGCATCACTTTCGAAGCCCGTGCGTAGGCGGGCACTATTCGTAGCAAGGTTGAGATATAGTATTACAAATTTTCTATAACAATTATAACGTGAACTCTCTGAATTCCGTTGAAAATATTTTCAAGATATGTAACGTTTCTAATGGTGTAGAGGTCTACGAGATTTGGTCGACTTTCAAGATCGCCTACGTCGTGTATTGTCTTCCTACGCATATTGACATATTACGTCACTCCCGGCCAGATTGTAAGTCACCTTACGTTACATTAAAATTAAAAATTGATGTTTAAATTTTTTTGATCTGAAGGATTACTTTTATAAATTACTTTAAACAGCCATTATAAGTCATTCATTACAAATTATACTAGAAAACAGCACCTTCATTACCTACGGTTTAAGACATTTATTTCTCAAAAAGATTACATTTTAATCACTTACAGAGAAATAATAATATAAATTATAAACATTTTTGCTCGCTTAACGTTGTACGTAGTAAGTAGTTTGTTAACACAAATAGAATACATTCATTATAAACATAATTAGATCGGATATGTTATTATAAAATTGTATCAATGCTTACTGTTATAATATGTAGACAATAATGATCATGGTATTTTTATAATTTCGGATCGAATCGACTGAGAAGATATAAAAACATAAACGCCTGTAATTTTAACCATTACTTCTACGCGAACAAGACATTTATTTGTTTTATAAATAAAGTGATAGCCAATTGATGATGTGAAATCTGACAAATTTAATGTACGAATACATTAAATGCGGGATGGTTTGCATCCTGTTTTATTTAATGTGGCTTTGGATGGGTTAGTGCGCAATACACAATTATGTCATTATTTCTGTTTTTAGATTTTATACGTTTATGCTCTGTTACTTAATAATATACGTGCTTCGAGAATGATTTTTTTGAGACAAAATGTTGTTATAGCTACTTTACCTTCGCTGTACGAGCTACTACTAAACCTTAGCACAATTAATAGGTATTATTTCACGTTCACATTCACAGGAATTCAGAAACATTTAAGAAAACGCTATCATATTCCTATTTGAAATAAAGATGAGATGAGATGAGATGACGATGAGATGTTTCATTACTGCTTAATATTTTAATTTTTCTCCGTAACGAAAATATATTTTAAAAAAGAATTATATTTTGTGATCATTAAGATTTATGTGTATTTTTTCATTCATGGTGATCTCACAACATGGTGACGTGTGACTCTCGTGCGTCTTACTGTATGGCGTCTTAGATTTCGTGCGCATTTCGAATATAAACAATAACAGACTAATATAGATTTGAGTACATGATTTCACCAAAATCTACTTCTGGCATTAAATTTGTAAGTTTTGTGTAGTTTCTTACAGTGAAGCAGAAGTGCAATTATAATTCAGGTGTAAGAATTACGAACCCTATCTGTGTTACCTATTTTCAATTTTCAATTTATTGTCACACCTTCCTATTTTTCGTAAACTTATTTATAATTATATAACTATAATTTCTTCTTATTTTTATCCAGTCGTATGCATTTGGTATACTATACGGATTTTTTTTAAATACAATACAAATTATAGGCACACACACCTACACACCGCAGACTTAAAAATATCGTGTATGGTGCGAGTACCTTGCGAGAACTAGGAAGGAATCTCTCTATTGCAATATTAAAAACAAATATCTACTGTAGTAATTCTAATTTACAATATCGCGATCCCGTGAAGTAGGTTACACAAAGAAAACATTTAAAAGGGGTCAAGTGTGTGTAATGTGTTGGAGTTACGGTTTGGATCAAGAATGATAAGTTCAAAATATATTTGATTCAAAACATGAAGTACTTACCTCTGATAGCATAACATATAATCGAAGCCTCAAAACTGAGCATTAATTAATAAGTACTAATTACAATGAGTAGGTACCTAATTTCATCTATTTTTACAATTTTATTAACTAATATCAACTCTGTCAGAAAAGAAACGAATAATCTGATGTAAACGTATCTCATTTTGTTTACACAATATAATTTGATGCAAAACAGAATTCTAAAAATAATTTATAAGATTTATTTTCACTGTGCTAGTCACGTGAAGCAACTCATTATTTATAGACGTTTTGAAGGGCAATAGCGACATTTAAATTAGAATGCAATTAAAAAAGCTTGGTAAAATGCTATTACAATGTAATTGTTGTCTTATAAACGTGATTTTATACGCTGTAATGTTTTTATATGAGCTACGTTACTGCAGACGTTATCCGCATTACAAATACGTAATTTGCACACTCTTGTGCAGCTGTAAAGTTTATTGTAATTCCATTAAGTCCAAGAACCAATTACTATCATGTGCAAGTTATAGATTCTTGATTTTTAAAGCATAATTTCTAGTATCGTACTCACAACTAGAGCTTTTATAGAATTACTAGATTTCCGCCCGCGGCTTCGCCCGCGTTTTCAAAGGCAAACCCGCATAGTTCCCGTTCCCGTGGGATTTCCGGGATAAAACCTATCCTATGTGTTAATCCAAGTTACCTTCTATATGTGTGCTAAATTTCATTGTAATCGGTTCAGTAGTTTTTACGTGAAAGAGTAACAAACATCCATACATCCATATACATCCTTACAAACTTTCGCCTTTATAATATTATTATATAGGATTGAGTTAGTTTATCAGTTAGGTTTATTCATAATAGTAATGGAATGAGATTGTTTGTTTGTAATATATTACATCACCTCTTTTTACTAAAACCATACGGGTATATTATACATGGTATATACCAAATAACAGTTTTTGATTTTGATGGCACTTTCACTGACAGATAGCTGATATGATAAGCAGTAACTTAGGCTACTTTTAAACCGATTTTCTCTCAAAGATAAACTATTTTACGCGAGTGAAACTGCGGGACGCTGCTAGTATTTAATACAAAATTATTGAACGCGTTGAATGAATGATAAATGTAAATAAACATATTGCAAATAAGCTATAAAATAACCCGTGTAGCTATTAATTAAGCCATTTGTTAATTCGCAAGTTTGGCAAGTGATGCGATAATAATAATTGTTTTATAAAATAACAAGTAGCTATTATATTAGATAATGAAGTTTTGCAACGATTATTAAATATACAATTTTAAGGTATCAGTTTCTTTTTATAAGAAGCAACGCAACAAAGGTCCGTTCGTAGCACCTTTTTCGTAGAACATCTCGTAGCACTTACATATTTAAGTGTTAAATATGGTTATAAATGGTAGAAAGTTAGTTTAATAACAGACATAATTGTTGCCTTTTTTAATTTTCTAATATTTGTATTGTAATTCACTACATTAAATATTTTAAAATAAAAATAAAAATCTCGTAGAGGGGATTTCACTCGCGATGGTAATTATGTGGTGGTAAGTGGTGATTATTCTAAAAATGTATAAAAAATACTTCTACATACTTGGCTTTATCTCATTTCACACAATACACAATTTGTCAATATTTCAAGTTGTAGCGATTTTAGTTAACTTCAAATAACACAAAACTCAGAATTATAAAAGCTTTGCCAGTACGTAAATACAATGTTTAGTAAATATATCATTCAATAAGTAATTAGTAAGAACACAGACACCGTATATATAATAACAGAAACTCGTTAAGGTGTATATGTCTGATCTTGAGCGTGCAAAGCTAAATTTAACCGTTGATAACGAGCCAGATTTCAATAAAACGTAGCGTCTCTGTGAAAATTACACAGATCTCGATTTATACAAAAGAGATAATAAAGCCAAGCTCATGATTAAGCCTTATGACAATAACGAAAATATTTTGTACCAAAGACAAGATAGTAATTAATTAACATAAGATGTATCATTCCTTCTATCTATAATAGAATAAAGGGACCTCTATACATATATTGAAAATTTAAATTTTAATGTAAAAGCAAAAACAAAATATTACATTTTAGGCCCTTCGCTCATGGAGCTACTCAAAAATGACTGAACTAATCAGTAATTACGATTACAAACCAGTTACAAATTGTATCTCGCATACAACGCTACTCAAGTTATAAGGTTTCAGTCACTTCTGTTATTTGCTCGTTCATTTTTATCATAAAAAACAAAGAAACTCGGGAAACCAGTAGCGTGGAGACCGGCACGACGCGTCGCGCGTGATTGGTTGCTAACGCGTTACTCACCAGTTAATAACGAGTCGCGTCGTGTGCGAATCTCCATAGAACATGTATGGGCTGTGACGCTCAGGCAACTCGTTAGTAATTTGAGTTTGTGACTAGTTCTTTTTGAGTAGCTCCATGAGCGAAGGGCCTTATCCACCACCAATTACCAATTACTAAACAACACTGACGTACTTATTTATTACACTTATGTTTTTTTCCACTATTATTTTATCTATTATATTGTTGTTTTAAATAGATACAATGATACAGATGTCCGCAAAGTATTTTTATGTGTGCCAATTAATTGAGAGTTTAGTAAATGTTATGTTTTCTTAAATTTTTCCTTATTTATATTAGGTAGCAGTAGATTTTTTTATATTCTACGTTAATTTCATAACATAACACTATAGCGAAATTCGAATTTCTAATTTTAATTGATCTTCTTTAATAACAATACTAACAAGACAGTAACATCGATCGAACTGAATACTGTAACTCTGAATGTTACAAATCACATATTAAATGACGAAAACATACCTATTCAAAATGTTGTAAATCACGTAAACAACTACAACATCCGGCTGTATGGAATCGGATATTCACCATCTAAAAATATTTTTCTCTGCCAATGTATATCATAACTAATTATATTACCACTATCAAGAGATATTTGAGTTTATTTCGTAAAAATCTATGAAACTGACTATGACTTGTATTGAGATATTAAATACGTGTTCTAAATTGAAGCTTATTACATAGTATGATGTTATAAACGCCATGATAAACATGTCTCAATTTAAATTAGAAATGATTCTGGTAGCAATAACAAACACTTTGTCCAGTTACTGGAGCTATAAAACGAAAATACTTAATAACTCTGCGATGAAGTCAAATATGAATCATTGAACTATAAATTACTCAGGTGCAAACTATTCAGACGCAAATACTGAGTAATTTTGCATCATGTGGGTTAATATTTGCCACCTACCCGCATAAATCTATTTTAATAATTTGTTGAGTACATGTAAAAAGGATTGTACCACCTAAACGAAAAAAAATTGAACAAAAATTAATTTGGCTCTACATAACATGTTGACTGTTTTCACAGCAAAACAAAACATACTGTCTTCAGGATGACATTAAAAATGAAATTCACAAAATAAGAGTTTCCAGAAGCGAGTAAAGTGAAGTATGAAGGAACTGAAATGTTTACAGCTTGGCCGTGGGGGCGGGCTGGGAGCAGGGCGCCGCCGACGCGCCAGTGCGCGCCCGCCCAGGTCCGACACTCGACGTCGGCTCGTCATACAAGACACCCGCTATAACGATCATTATTTAAATCGGTAAGACACCCAGTGATCCCCTAGAGTGCAAGTGTATATTCAACTGTCATATATTCAACTGTGATCCCCAAGTGTCTCTTTATTGTAGGGCAATCGTACGACTCTCCTTTTTCGCGTTATCAGTTGGTTAGGGTATTATTGTTTGGTGGCACGTAAGTTAATTGGTGACATAACAGTGTAAAATACAAATTAATTAACGTAAATATTTTTTTGAATCTGTTATTATTTATAAATTAAAATAAAATACAATTATATCTTGCTAATTTCTTTTTGAAAATTATATAAATAATTTGTTTTATTTTACTGTTTATATAACAAAATTTTTGCTTTTAATATTAATGGTACAATCAATTGTTTTTTTTAACTGTTCATGTGTTTGCCTACATGATAATCTCTGTTTTCGATGGTGCAAACCGTAAATATAAAATAAGTTTTAGTTTTAAATACAAAATTTATACATTTTCATTTTAAGGTCATTCTTTTTTTCTTACGATGCATAAATTAGAAGATAAGTCATGTGTGATTACTACTAAGCAATAGACGAGGCGTGTCGACGTCAATCCGTGGTGTTTCAGAATGCCGTGAATCCGATCCGAGCGCTTGGTGTCTATTTATAGCCGCGCACACCAAGCCAAATTTGCAATCTCTACCTATCGACGCGCCTACGTATATTTTTGTAGCCGTTTCACAATCGGGCATTTTTCACATCTTACCTAACTTTCGTTAAGGTGCGCTATTTCAGGAAACTTAGCTGACATTGAGAATATTCTAAAATGGGCCGTCGTGTATATGGCAAATATCATTGGCCTTCGTTCTTGACCTGAATGTAATATTAATCCGCTGTGAATCATTTTTAAAGTCAAGTTTAATTTGACACTTTGGATAATACATGTGGTTTTACAGGATGAATGAAACTTTCTTACAGATAAGCGTTCATGAAATTTAATGGAAAATCTGAAAAATAATTGAAGTCTTATACAAAATATTTTAAATTCGAAAAACATTTACATAGCTTTTAAATGAATTTGGAATAAATAATATTTCCATCCATTATTTAAAAATTAAAACACAATAAATAATATAAACTTCTTCTTTAAAAGGAAAAATAGAATATTGGCATGAGTGATTTTTAACAATTTGGCACGCTCTAAAAAATTATCAATGAAATATTAAAGGCAATTACGATTAATCAGGTGATGGTCTGTCTATAAAAAACCTCGATCCCATGTCGAGAGTTTGATCAATGAAGCATCTGCTCTTCCAGAAATAAATGAATGACGCAAATGTGCAAACCGATACTGACAAGTTGATAATAATTACGCTATTAGAGAATTGTAGGCGGACAGCTTTCGCCAGCTCTGAGAACTTATAGTAGAAGCTGCATTTGATCTTAGAATATTTATAGTACTTGCATAAAATAAAGATTATTTCAATTTCATTAGATTTAGTGGAGAATGTCTAAAGCATTTTAATTGGACGTAGAGTCGAACAGAGGCAAGCAAATATTTTAAAGAAACAATGATTAGATAATTCTGTTGCAGCTAGTTTCACATTTTACAGTAGTTTGTTTGTGAAAATCAATCGGGCGATTCTCATAATAAGAAAACCGTAACAAGGTCGTCTAAATCTTGAAAATAGCCAAAGAATCATCAAACATTCGTAAAAACGGCCATTTTAGTCGTCACTAGAGTTCGATTGGCGGGCGGCCAAGTCCACGGACTATTCGCCACGGCACCTAGCCATCGAGACAAGCTATTTACGTCCCAGCTGCTAAAACTACGTACGTCATTGCTCTATTTACGAGTAATGCTATTGTATTATGTCATTTGAATGCGATTATTGAATATCACAATAAAGTATACCGCGTAAATGTGCCAAGGCCCAAAACAACAAACGGAGTAAACTAATGTTTTGGTAACAAGTACGTTTTTGTTTCAGAAAACGAGCTCGACATAATCCGCCAAAATGTTTAAAAGTCATTTAGAAATGATTGGCAGAAATGAGACGCCGTCAAAGAAGGCCAGGTTCTGGCAGTCCTTCGTGCGATCTCTAAAAGGTATGTACCAATGAAGAACCTATATAGGTACACGTGCTTTTATTCTATTGTCTATAAGAGCGTTGAATTCTAATCCCATCTCATGCACAGGATCGGAAGACATCAGAGCCGAAGAGAGGTACAGGCCAACACGCCGCAGCGTGTACCCTGAGCTGCTCTCGACCTACCCCTACAGCAAATCTATCTATGACGACCCCATTGGTGCCGCCGAAAGGATCACCGTCCCCGGCTACCGCTACCTGCCCGTCCACCGTGAAACCTACGGATACTCTCCGCGTCCGATCTACACCCACAACTACCCTCGCTCACTCGACTCCTACAGGCCAAGTTAGTACTGAATGCAATCACAAACTGCTTTTCAATAAACAACGATTTCTCTCTAAAAAGTATTCTTGAAAGCGGAGATATATCGAAATTTGTATAAACTGCAACTATGTATTTATACTGAAGGAAAAAATTCGCCGGGATAATATATCTTCGCTTTCAATTTCGTTGTTAATTGATAATTACGCATTTGCACTTAACTTATGCATTTGATGAAGCGCAGCGTTAATTAATTTGTTATTATAACTCTTTCATTAAATTCCTTATTAAATTGTTTGCATACTTATTACTATGTAAATATAAAAGTAAATAATTCATCAATTTTCGTTATTAATTGTAAATAGAGTTGCGCTGTAACATGTCAAAACATCATTTAATCTAATTGCATTAAACAAATTTCCCATTATTCTCTTGATTGTTTCAGCGTCAAAACACGGAGCAGTTTAAATAGGGTTAGGAACATCTTAAATAGTTGCAACGATATTCCATCTAATTGTCTTATACTATGTCAACAAGTGTACAAATTGTACTAAAAGTATCTACCAACTTGTAACTTATTATTATTTAAGAAAATCAATTATATATAATGTTACATAATTTGTATTCATTTTTTAAATAAAGCCTTACGCGATTTTATTTGAAGTGAGACCTGTAGAAGGCTAGAAGATTTAAAACAAATGAATCGATACCATAACATACGTCTCACATAATAAACAAATACTCACATACGTTATATTGTCCGTAATTGTTTCGTTACGTTCTGATAGTTTAAATTCATCCTGAAAATTCCGAAAACAGTTTCATCATAAATGTTTTATGTTGCGTTGCGTGCAATTTTGTTACTTATGAAATGTCAATTGTGTTTATTGATCACATATCATTTTACTTTCATAAAAAAAATATTTGTAAAAGCCATCAAATGTTTGCTTGCATTATAATAATATATCCAGATCATACATCATAGTTGCATGGCACATTAGAAATCACCTCTTATACATAACACCATTTACCTACACTTGTGTATTAATGAATAATATGTGTCGACTTCATTGATTAAATCTTCAAGCATATCTCAGGTGTCACATATTTGTTTTAAAGTAATCATGCCCTCCCTTCTTCCTTTGTTTGCAACATGGATTGTAAAAATCCTTGTTATCGAGTCTTTATATGATAAAGAGGTGAGTTCTAGAACAGCATTAATTTCATATACTGATGATATTAAACAATTTACATTATTACTAAAGCTTATGCTACGCCAAAATCCTAATACATATTACTTTAACATAGTGTTGTTTACTTACGATTTGATCACTTTCAAAATTAACACAGACATAATTATAATTAAAACGCAATATGAAATGACATAATTATAATGTATTAATTTCAACGATTTTAGAAAATCCTCTATAAAGGAAACGTTTGGGTCCATTTTGAGTCTTCCTTTTTTCTAGTTTGTATTTGTCGATTTTGATGAAAAAATACGTGCCTTTATTGTGCTTAAATTATAATGTTTTCAATAGTTTACCACGTGCCAAGGCGTATCCGACGAGGAGTCGATCCCTTCGACGCTCACAAGGCGTGGCAAGACCATCTCGACAGATTGGCCGCCATCGACCGTCTGTATCCTTCTCGCTACGGCCTCTACCTGAAGGACCGGGCCTACCCCATCACCGACTTGTCCGCACCCATCTCCGACCCCCTCCATCCTAAGAGCCTTAAAGGCATCGAATATGAGCCTGACAACAAACCTCACTGGGGATCAGGTAAATTCTATTAAAATCTATGCACGAACATCTTAGGCTAAGTTATGTTAGGCAATATCGAAGTTAGATCGTTCGTTTGAACGTAAGCTCGATGGTTATATAAATACAAAGAGTCTTTTCAAGTGTCTCGAAAAGATTTTAATATGGGAATAACGAACGAGATAATATCGATTTGTTAACGGACCCGTGTATGCGCTAGGAACTGAATGCATTCGAAATTTTTATCAAACTTTTGGAATATTTGATATGCAATCATTCCGGCCATAGTGGGTTGTGGATTCAAAGATTGTGTAATCAGAATTGACAACACTACGCGAAGATTCTATTTTAATTTAATCTTCAGTGTGGGCTGTAGTCAGTTCTTATAATAACATCGAGCTAAAGAATCCTATAATATACAAAAAAATACATCAGCAAAATTATCTGTATTATACCTATATTCATTATAAAATTGTCATTCAGTATTTAATAGGATATCTCTATTGTTATTACATCTAAAATTTATACTCTTTATTGTTATATTTTATACTTTGTTATACAAAAATATTCAAAATGTTTCTGAAATTTAAATGTATTTAATGAGATGTTGCTATTATTTTACTGAATTTTTATGCTCTGCTGTTTATAATTTACCAAGTACAAATTTATTTACATAAAACTAACCCAATTCATTTTTTAATTAAAATATAAAAGACAAATTCGTGTTTAATTTTGTAGTTTAGTACCTTCCTTTCATTTGCATCTATTGCACTTTTACATAATATCTTTTAGCTCAAGGCAATATCATGGCAAGCAAAAATATCAGTTACCATCATTGCATCCTTCAAAATTGTAATTATCTGCATATCAAGCTCATGTGCATGAACTGCATTGTAAATATGCGCAAGATATTTATTGGAATTATTATGTCTCATGATTCACGAACAGTACACTCCATTAAAATTTATTGTAATGTGTGATCGATGCCTAAGCAATATTTAAAAATCGGCAACTATTTCGATTTGAGTGGTATTGACGATGAGACTTCGATGAAGGATCGTGGCCGTCGAGAATATCGGACGTGTTCGATAAGGACCCATTTTTCGCTGATGCGGGAAAATGGGCAGGTTTTGATCGTTCACTCCGAGGGAAGTCTCCAACACCCGTGAAGCCAAGAATTAGCCAGCCTCGCGACTGCGAGGTCGCTTTTGATTCGGACGGTAAGGGCAACAGATATCTATTCCCTGTATCTTCGTCACTACCCTGTGATAATATTTATTTCTCTAAGAATTGGATTTAGTCTAATAAAAGTGTTGTCCGTGTCCGAATAATTATGTAGTTAGACATAATTTTCTTTCTTATATCGAATAGTGAATGAGGAACCGAGACATCTGCATTCACGAAGTCAACTTTGGGTGTACATGTTCACAATTATGTGCATGCAACATGCTTATATCGATATTACAATAACAACTAATTACATTTTAAGCATTCCATTTACTAAAATGATCATGAATGAGATTTGCTTTTGGTTCTTTAACATTTGCTTTGTAAAATATAAAACACATTTATAATTACTTAGCTGTGGGTATAAAGTATGTTTGGGACCATAATAAAATCTACTCACTTTAGTTTATCATAATATTATAGCGATTTTAGATTATAGACTGCTTAAATTCATAAAACACCTCCAAATTTATTGTGTGTAACTATATCAGAATAACCATTTATTTCTTGTTGACGCTTTTTAGTTTGTGTGTGAATAAAATGGGCGATGACGAAGAGCAGTATCAGTATGAGTGTCTGTTGTCCCGGTAATAATAAACATACCATGTAGGTGCGCCGTTGTACAACGCCGGCGGACTGAGACGCAGGCCGTGGGCTGACATTTTCAACCCGAGCCCGTCTCTGCCAATTTCTGCCATTACGAGGGACCCCTTCTGGTACGATTGGCCTGAGCTGCGACCCATGGCTCGATGGGACAGGAGCCCGTCCTACATCCGCGATTCGTACCTGTCACCAGTCAAACGCACGTTCCTCTGGGACAAACACCCTATCAGGCCCTTAGGTTAGTGCGTCGCTGTATATAATTTATGCTTTATCATAAGCTGTACTATTTGGCCTACCTTCTTATCGTCACTGCAGCTCTGGTCTATGTCTAACATTTTATAAATAATATGAAATAATAAATGTAACTCTCTGGTCACGACAGATTTAATGATGGAGGACTTATTCACAGTGGGCGATCTAAGCAAGACTTTACCCTATGTTCGTAGTCTATAAATGAATGTGGGGTACCTTCTTTAGGTAAACTCGATACCCAAGTAGATTAGATCGTTAATTCCGCAATTTTTATCCTTCATGTTGTTATTCCTTTATTTCTATAATACCCTTTATTGATTGATTGTATGGTATGTAGTTCGATTTGACTCTTAATTTTTTTATATTTATTAATTTTTTCATGTTATATTTGTTTATCTATCAATATCATTTATATTAATATAACTTAAATCTTGTTTCACACTATCAGTTCATGCACATGTAGATATCATAGATACATATTATAGTACCTACCTATGTATTATACATATACACAAACAGCTCTATGTATAAGATTAAATAAATTTTATTCTTTTAAAATCATCGTTATTCACAATAACCCAATAATTTACCACGAGTTGTCATTTTTATTTCACCACTTACCTACGCACCTAATTTGTAATAGTAAAAATAAACAGCGTAATATTTTCAATAAAATGTAAAAACTTCAATTAAAAATGCATAATAACTATTTACATTATTGTAGATTATTTTATCTAAACCTACTAAAAATTATCTATGTACCTACCTATTCACATTATTTTTAACTGATTTTTACACAACTTTAATATTAAACGAATGCGAATTTATAATGGATTAATATTGTAATACATATTATGTATATTGTGTAGTATCAAGTAGGTAGGTATGATGGTAAATCTATGTTTTACTCTGTGGTTTTACTAGTAGGTACTATTAGAGGATATGATTCGTTTATTAAGTACCTAGTTACCTACATTCATTCATCTTTCTGTGTTATTTAACAATTGTGATTATTTTTCAGCTGCTGCTTTTTAAGGGACGATCTATGAAGATTCTATTCAATGTTGTGCAAGAATATTATGAACATTTCATTTACAACTATTTTTATAAAACTGTCAACTGACTATGTTAAAATTATGTAATATATTATGTTTCCACAGCACTATATATTTCACAGCTAATTTTTTCAAAGAAAAAATCAAAGACTGCTATAACATAGTCACTGCCACGGAAGTAAACTGTTACTTACATTAATTGTTTTTATTAAATTTATTTTTATGTACTTACTCCAAAACCTTTAAAAAAATAATAAAACTTATAAAATTTATTGGTCTTTTATTTAATCTTGGCAATTTGTCATAAATTACTTTGTATAACATATTATACCTAACAATTATAGTAGATAGATGGGTACTATTTATCCCATTTTTCGTGAACTAAAAGAATCTTAATACGAAATCATAGTATAGTTGTCTTTTCGTCAGTTTACCCGTTACCGTGTCTTTTGGCATAGGCCTCCTCAAACAACTTCCATTGTATTATATATCCTTTACTATATTTTATCTTTATTTAATATTTTGATATTATAAAGCTGAAGAGTTTGTTTGTTTGTTTGCGCTAATCCCAGGAACTACTGGTCCAATTTAAAAAAATTCTTTGGGTGTTAGATAGCCCATGTATTGAGGAAGGCCTAGATAGGCTATAATATAATATTATCACGCTAAGACCAACAAGAGGGGAGCCGCGGGGCGCAGTTAGTAGGTAACAAATAATAGACTGCTTAAAAGCAGAAAATATCTATACATACTTAATCGGTACCTACATTAAACGATGTTAGATTATAATGCAGTTACACAGGGTATCCCACTATTGGTATACTAAGCGCGAAGGGACTTGTAGTTTTGCATACACTGATCACGTAAAAATACCTACTTAAACAACAAAATTACATCAAAAAAATTTTGCTAAACTTTTCCTGAAAATCCATGTTTTCTTATCTAGCTTCTCGCAGCCGGCATATAAAGTGAAGTCCCATGTCCCCAAGTAGGGTACAGAGGTAGATGCATTATACATCTGTTTCACTGATCAATTTTCTTTAGGTACAAGTAGGTGATCAGCCTTCTGTGTCCTGCCAGACCGAGACATTTTTTTTTTCTTCGTCACCACCGGGAATCGAACCCAGGAGCCCTCGGTGTTACGCTCACGCGTCAGCCACTGTACCGAGGAGGCGGTCGGCATATTATAACGCTTCGCTAATGTGAACATTTTGTCTATGAAAACATAATCTTAAACGATAAGTCACGTGCTGGTACCTGGTAGCAAAGCTGGGCAGGTTGCTTGTTATGGGTGTACACATAGCTGCATAGCACTCAGCGTATGCAAAACTATAACCTCCTTTGAGCTTAGTATACCAACAGTGGGACACCCTGTATAAATGAACTTAGGTATACACAATATATACTCAGTTTTGTCAAAATCTGTGTAGTATCTTATATATTAATCCATAGTCTATTGAAAGTGTGTCTGTAGAAAAATATATTAAACGAGCTCAAGAAATTATAATTTCGGAGATAGCAGATGTTTGAAAATTGTCCATAGGTATAATCTGCGCATAGAGAATAGATCTGAAGATGGCCTCCGCTCGTATGCGTTCTCGCTCGATCTCTATCGCTGTCTATACTCACACAGTGAACTGTGAAGTACGCGCTGCAGAAAAAATTAATCAGGCGGGATTCTGTTTTCCAAGCTAGGTAGAGATTGTCTAATCTAAAAATGAACGCCCCTCCACTGTGTT
>CAJQZN010032608.1:0-12905 GCA_907164685.1 Colias eurytheme
ATATTTATCATCATTTTGGACTAAAACTAAGTTTTAAATCTGATAAAATATTTTTTTAGTATAATAGTTATTGTTTTATTAGCCAGCATGGAATACAAGGTAATATTGGACTTAATTGATTTTTTTCAATGTTTAATTCCAAAGTATAAATTATTTTTCAAATTATTATATTATGTAGTATTAAAATATTTTAAAATATAATATCTTGGTTAGTCCAATAGATATTTTATACTGTATATCAACAGAACATTGTAATGTGGTTCTTATCATTGCTAGGAGAGATAAAATTATTTCAAATGAAGGTTAAATACAAATGAATGGGCATTGTCTCGCCAAGATTGGAGTGTAATATTTTTATCTTATCTAGGGTCTAAGGGCACATTATGTATGCATTATTAAATTTCTATAATTTAAAATTATTTAAATTTAATTTTTTAATGTTCATTTCTTTATAGAAAAAAGTTCACAAGTTCACAGTATTAATAATTAGTTATAACTAGTCATCGGATTATATGCACTAACAAAATGCCAAAATATGCATGCAAATATGCACTAAAAAAGGCCGAAATATGCACTAAAAACGACTGATATGCCTAAAATATGCACAATACAAAATCAAAAAACCTTTATTATTTTATATATTTAAATCAAAGATTGTACAAATACAGTGAAATTTTCATGAAATTTAGTATAGTTTTTGTGCCAATATACAATTAGGCATTTTTATTTTTTACCTAATTTTCGAGCGCAAATTTGTGACGTTTGTCACCCGCGAGCCCAGTGTTGCCACCTTAGACCTTTCCGGGCTAAATCTAGCCCTTTTTTGGAATTCAACCCATGTTTTAAGTTTTAGGGTAATCTAGCCCTATTTTGAATAGCTCAAAATTTACTTAAAATGGAGCCCTTAATTTTGTAATTTTTCGCCATTTTACCATGCCAAAATAGGGTTTGTTTACTCGCTGAGCGTTCTGATTGGCTAATAAAGGTTAGTCGACCAATCAAAACTACCCTTACTTAACGAAATATGCACTATTGGGGAAAAAGGCTAAAATATGCACTAACGCCGTAATTAGCGAGTTTTATGCATTTGCATATGCAAATATGCAAATGCATATAATCCGATGTCTAGTTATAACCATTTACTTGCATTAAGATAAGGACTCAATAAAAATAATTACACACAACATTATATGTTTTTATGTTATGATTTCAGGTAGAAATTGATGAGAAAGTCATAGAAGTGTCCAAGAAATATCTACCATTCATGGCAGTAGGATTCGAAAGCGAAAAGTTAAAATTACATGTTGGCGATGGCTTTGAATTTATGAAGAATCATAGTCAAGAATTTGACGTCATTATAACAGACAGCAGTGATCCTGTAGGACCAGCTGTCAGTTTATTCCAAGAGAATTACTTTGCGCTCATGAAAAGTGCTCTAAAACCCAACGGAATTGTGTGTTCGCAAGCTGGTACTTTTTGGTATAGCATGGATTTAGTCTCGAGCACATTAAACATTTGTAAAAACCAATTTCCTAAATCAGCTTACGCGTGGACTTCCGTCCCGACGTATCCTTCTGGCCAAATCGGATTTGTGATCGGTTCACTCGATCCCGACGTACAATTCGACAAGCCCGCCATTACGTTTTCCCGCCAAGAAGAGTTGTCTATGAATCTCAGGTACTATAATAGTGACATACATAAGGCTGCGTTCGTGCTTCCCACTTATGTGAAAAATCAATTACATATCTAATTATTTTCACATTTCGAATATTGTACTTAGATGTGCATTTATATTTTTATTCTAAGCATAATATGATGTATTAAGTAAAAACTAGATAAGTGTTATATTTTTTTGAGGGTTATACTTGAATACTCACGAAAGATCTAAATCATGTTAATGACATTCCATTTACATTCCTGTTTTTATATTTATATTAAGTGTAAATTTTATCGAAACTTAGCAATATGCTGCTGAAATATGAGTTTGCTCAAATACATAACTGTTATAAATGTTTTCATTGTTGTTACATATATTTATAAATGTTGTATCAGGTCCATTAAATTTTATTTTGTATATTAAAGTTGTTTCTTTTATCACTTACACAATTTCTATTAAAATGTTTATTTTAAAGACGAAAATGAAATTATATAATTAATTAGTATAATTGTTTATTCACTATTTAAAGGATCTTCTTTGCTTGCTTTAGAAACATTAAGACCTTTATCCATGGCATCCTTTATTGCTGCAAAAACTGTTCCAGATCTAAATTTCTTAAATATTTTATCATTATGTACAGCGTGGTTATGTGATGCTATCCTGTAATTATATTATTTAATTATAAGTATTTTACGGTATGACTTGTGAAAACAATTCATTATTTATATAGTGAAATCTCATATCTCATTGGATTAGATACTGGACAAATTGTAATAAAATATGAATATAGTTCATTGCTATATTGTGTAGGTAAATTACGTCAAGTAGATAAGATGCAATGATAGAATAAAACTTTTTTTGGAAGTTAAAGGATATTTCCAAACACAATTATTATAGGAATTATTTAAAAACTAGTGGTCCGCCCCGGCTTCGCCCGTGGTACATGTTTACGTTTTCTCTACATAAGAACCATCCTCGTACTTCAAGGAATATAATAA
The DNA here is from genome assembly GCA_907164685.1 of Colias eurytheme. Lineage (NCBI taxonomy): Eukaryota > Metazoa > Arthropoda > Insecta > Lepidoptera > Pieridae > Colias > Colias eurytheme. The sequence continues at coordinate 2,656 of CAJQZN010032608.1, forward strand.
AAAAAGAATTATCGAAATCGGTTCAGCCGTTCTCGAGTTATGCGCTTACCAACACATTTTGCGATTCATTTTTATATATAAGAAAAGAAGAAGAAGATAAGTAACTGTACCTTTGTACAACAACATCGCCTTTAGTAAATATTAATGCAGGGCACTTTCTGTTATTTAAATAGTCCACGCATCGCCATTGTCGCGAGTTATCCTTATTCGTATGTTTTAAATAATACATAAAGTTATTGAGAATCATTTGTAAAGATCCACGATTCGATACTGTGTAGTGTAATGGTATGCCTGTAAAAACAATTACAAAATAATGAAATTTAACAAATAATCCATACTAATATTATAAATGCGAAAGTAACTCTGTCTGTCTGTCTGTTACTCAATCACGCCTTAACTACTGAACCAATTTGCATGAAATTTGGTATAGAGATATTTTGATACCCGAGAAAGGACATAGGATAGGTTTTATCCCGGAAATCCTACGGGAACGGGTTTTTCTTTGAAAACGCGGGCGAAGCCGCGGGCGGAAAGCTAGTTATTTATAAATTGTTATTTACCATTCCAATAAATCGTTTTTTTAGGACCTTGTTTGGATTAAATTGAATAAAATTGACATAAAGCTTAATCATTCCTTTACAAAGCTTAGCCCTTGAGTGACAACTAAACTGAAAGTGTTCAGTCCTCTTTATGGAATTGAATAAAAATACAATGAGAAATTTTTTACTTATTGTTTAGATAGTTCATTTATAAAGTGATAAAGTACTCACATTGGCTTGTGTCTTCGTTGTCAACATCTGTTCTATTTTCTGCCTTAACACCCTTAACACTATCATTTACGCTGTATGAATCATTGCTGTAAAAAATAAGTAATTAATATTAGGTAGGTAGCCTATTGCTTGATATTAAAAGAGTGATAATTTACAAATAATATAATAATAATCGTTGAACCCGTACATCATGTTGTCCTCTAAATAAAATATTGAATCAAGATGTGAATTTGAACACGGAAAATATCCAAATTGGTGCATCCATTTAGAAGATATCAAAGATACTTATACACATTTGCATAGTGACCAGAAAAAAACTTACAGTTTATTAAGCATAGATAGAGTTGTTTTTTGTAATGCCAATGAGGATGGCATGATCAAGTCTGATCAAACCCTTGTTAATTTATTAATAAAGATAAAAAAAAACTTACATTTCCAAATCGTCATCAATAACTTCCGTTTGACTATTGTCTAATGTTATAATACAGTCTGCCTCAACACTGTGATGTGTCGAATCTAATGTACATGGCTCATTGCTTGTTGGTATTGCGTTTACAATGTTCTGTAAGAAATATTTTTCTTTTCAAAAAAGAATTTAAACTATAATTTATCTTTTTAATGTTATGTATCGGAAAGTTTGAATTAAATTATGTAGTAAGTGCTATTTAAATAGGTTTGAGACATACACAAAATATTTTATGGCTTGTTAATATGTTTTTGTTTTTCATGAAGTTTTTATTTATTGATTGGTCTACTGAAAAAAATGCAGAAATATTAAAATTCAATTTGGCTCTCAAGCACTTTAATTGCAGTGAAAGGTCATTATGACCTAGTAACTTGAACAATATAATATGAAGCTTTTTTTAGTTATCACAAAAATATGATAGAAAGTTCCATTACCACATCTTGTAATCCTCTTATATGTAGATCTTTGGCAGCAACTATAAATTCATTTATATTCTCAAAATGTACATAAACTTCTCCAGTGTAGATATATTCCAGTATTAAGCTTAATGTTGTATAACTAATTTTCTGAAATAATGTAACAAAGTTATAGTCATATTTTTTTCTCATATAATAATTTATTGTATGTATATGCAATTAATTTCTTTGTGTAATATTTTACTAATAATAAGGTAAAAAAATTATAAGTAAGAATCATGGGAAGGTGGGGCATAGGCATTAATATTAGTTTCACTTATAGATTTTAACCCATTGAGCCCTGAGTGGCCCGATCGGTCCACGACACAAACACAATAGATTTTCTTTTGTGTCTGTGATTCCGGGGCCTGAGTTATTATTGACAGAAAAGTAGATGATCAGTCTTCTGTGTTCTGCCAGGCTAACTGATTTTAACAGCCTACACTAGGAATCAAACCTAGGAAGAATATAAGCTATGAAGGCACTGATGTATTATATAAATAGCTATGACTTACATTTAAAAATATGACTGGATGTTCACATTTGGTGGATGAGATTATTTCCTTCAGATATGGACTAGCAAGGGCCATTATTACCTTGTGTACCTTGACAAAGTGTCCATCGGCTGCCAATGTCATATCAACAAATTCTTCATTCTTAGAAAATTAAGGTATAGTAAGGAAATTGTATATTAAATAAAAATATGTGTTCAGAAATTAAAATGCTATGTATAATTATTGTTATCGTGTGTAAAGTTATACAGTTTATACTGACATTCTAGGAAGAAAATTTGCATAGATATAAATATTGAAAAATTCAACATTTTGCAAAATTTAATCTATTACAGGAACAATATGCCGAATGTTTAAGTATTTTAATTCATAATTATTCATTGTTTATGCTCTAGTGCTAGCTTTTTTGATATAAATATACTTTAACGATGAATTAAACTATTACAATATTTACCTGCTGTAAAGAACTCAAACCACTAGAAATATTACTTAAATGTTCATTCCAGGACAAGGAGTATCGTAGGTTTTTGGCCATGTTTATGTTTAAAAATAATTGTTAATTTCTATTTTATTAGAATCAAATATTTATTTACATTCAATAATAGGTACAACAAAAAATGACGTTGACATTGACATCTAATGTTCTTTTTAGTTTCTATTAGATAGCGCAAAGACTTTTCTGCATCTGTCATACTTTTGCTATTAGGCTTAGTTTCCATCTGCAAAAAAAATTCCGCGAGAAATGTCCGACAGTCTGTCTGACAGCAGCTTGCAAGTCTACTTGCAGGTGGAAACGCGGAATTAGACTTGCAAGCTGCTGTCAGACATTTCTTGCGGAAGTTTTCTTGCAGATGGATACGCGGCCTTAGGATTTTGATCGTTTATTATCATTGATACCTAGGAATGGATCGATATCCTAGAAGTGATTTAAAAATATTTATATGAATAGTAGGTTATAGAATAGATAATAATTATAATTATTATAAATGGGTTTGCTAATTATAAATAAAAATCAAGTTTTGTATTTATAATTTAATTATTTATTTAATAGAAACACCCTTCTGTGTTAATGTATTGTCATCATAAGTTTCCAATACATCTGCCAAATGTTCGTTATCTCTAGGCTTTTTAAATTGACGCCGCTTTTGCGAAACCTTTTTCCTTTTGGGCACAACAGGTTTTCTAGGACCGTGATCTTGCATAGATTTAATTCCTTGTTTCTCCAGATATTCTTCAATTTTCGCGTCATCCATAGCATCTACCGCCGTCGCTCTCCATAATTTAACAAATTCTTCGTCAACCTGTATACAAAAAAATCTGATTATGTAAATATCCTGAGTATAAAAAATACGTAATTTTAATGTTGAATATTATTTTAAAAGCAGCCATTGAAGTGGTAAGAAATAATAGAAATCTCAATACTCTATGGAATTAGGCACAGACTAGAGAACTGTGTAGCATAAACTATTTGTAATTATTATTTTTTATTTTAAATTAAATTAATAATTATGTTAACCAAAATGGTACTCACATCAAAATTAGCAGTCTTATCATTATAGAACAATATTTTCTTTTTATCCGTAGGCCTTGTTATGTACAATATTTCTTGGGCTAAATTCTTGAGAGCTCTTTCACAATGAGGTAGAGATTCCTGTACATCTTCTAAGAATATCCCACCCAGGCCTTTGAGGTCATGTTGCTTCAATAACCTGTTGATATATAAATAATATTAAAATAAATAAATTTTTATATTATTTATATTAAAATTTATTTATTTTAATTACTTAATTATTATAAGAGAGGCTGTAATATTTGTTATATTATGCATATTTATCTTATTTGGGAAAGGATATGTATTTAAATTTTATAATGTATTTTTTATATTTGAAGCTATAGGCAAAAATACTTTCTTACCTCAGCAATGATTTTTTATCTTTAATTTTAAACACAGGCTTGAATATGTACTTTCCATCAAGGGAACATTCTATTTTGGGGTTGTTTTGCAGTGCTTCTGTTTGCAGCCACTGAAATAATAATAATAATTAGTACTAGCTTGTAATAATTATAACTTTCTCTTTTTTATCTTACTGCATACTTTTTTAAAAGTGAAACATTGTGATAAAGGATGAATACATATTTCATTCTCAATCACACAATCTGTTTCATGTGAATTTTGGCATTGAGATAAATTATAGTTTGAATTAGCAGTTAGGCTATTTTATATTTGTGTACCTTACAAATAAAAGGAACCAGAATTCTTATAACACACACTAACTATTTATTATATTATTATTCATAAAATTAAGATAAAAAACCGTTACACTAAACTTATATGAAATATTTTTTTCTAATGGAGCAGACCTATTTTCAGTTGCTGTTTCTGTATGATTTACCTGTTTAATCTTATTTCCTACATCCAACTGATTGGTTTCATCAAGAATCTCGTCCAAAGACAGCGGATGGTCATCACCTTCCTGGTGCCTCGCCTTCATGTGCCGCACAATCCTGGCAAGCACTCCAAATCTGTACGAGGAGCTGCCTGCCATGGTTTTGTAGCTGTAATATTGAATAAGTATTTATAATTATTCTTGTAAGTAATTAATATTTGGTGTAACATTGAATAGTACTTTAACAAATTGAGCCCCAAGCGGCCCGATCGGTCCCAGACACAATAGATTTTCTACTGAGTCTGTGGTTCCGGGACCTGAGTTATTAAAATGTATCTTTTTTGAAATATTTTATTGTTGCATGATGCGGATCTTTTCTGTAGAAACTGTGCTTTACTGATTTTTGTTTAATAGTAAAATATAAGTAGACAAAAACTGTTTCAATGCTGTGAAAGAAACAGGAATATTATATCTGCTCTTAAGATATAAATATTTATAGAATAATTCAAGTATTATGACATTTGTTACTTACTTTGATGCATCCAACTTAGGTGCAGCATTAGCTGAGGAGCTAGAAGACTTAGACTTCTTTTTGCTGTCATCTTTATAAGGGGATTCATCTTTCTTCTTCTTTTCAACACTGAAATATTTAAAGATAAGGTTTTTATGATCATAGTTGAGTTAAGATAGCTTCATGTGTACAAAATGAAATAGTAAACTAGGCTCAGGACTTCTCTTTTCCATTATATTAGGACTTACTACTACAACTATTATTTAAAACATGAATGAGGATGTTCTCAATTGTAAGTTATGTGTAAATTTACTACAATCACCTCCTAAATTCAGCAAAATTGAGAAGTTTAATAGGATTTAATTATAATTGCACAGTAGGTGGGAGTGAGACGGGCGAAAGTTGCCCTGAGTGCTGGACAAAGTATAAATCATATAGTTAGTAGGCTACGAACATTCAACAAGTATGTAACATACCTCGGTGTCGCAAGTGCTTTTTTTCTGAACGCCTCACGCTCCCGCAACAGAGCAGGATCCATATTTATTTGATTATAAACTGATAACGGTAAGTAAAAAATTATTTATACTAGTTAAATATTCTTTGTTTTCATTCCTTATTTTCATTTCTTCACTTTCAATCGATTTCTCGATGCAGACAAATGTCATGCGTCAACTGTCAATTGTCATTTGTCAAGGTATTAATTGAAATTTGAAGTTGAATTGAAGTCAATAAATAAGGCTACGTACGGAAAAATTATGGCTGAACTAAAACACATAGAAAAACATACAAATATTATATTATTATTAAAACATTAAGACCTATTTTGTTAGTAAAATACTTTGTAGTAAAACATCACAATTTTTTGGTACTTAATAATCAAAAGTTTCAACCATATTATATTGTGAAAATATTAATTTAACGATCCATTAATAACATTTTGAAAATATTTTTAATCACTATTGGGTAGCAATGTCTCAGTTTTATATAATTAAAAAATAGGACTAAAATTAAGTGAAAATAAAACCAGCATGCACGGAGTTTGTTTACTGTTTTTTTTGTCTTAGAGTATTAAACCTTTATTAAACCAACGTTTTTGTGTATCTAAATTATGGTTATTTATAGGCACGTAATCAATTTAAAAAAATAAAATAAAAAGTAAACTTGTTTTCAAAATTAGAATATAAAGCAGCGCGGGAAGGAATTATTTGTCCCAGTGCCAGTGGCGAGTTTTGAGTTTTGCCTGTTATCCGCATTTTTCCGTCTTGTATTGTCACTATATCAATAATCGCGAGGTTGAGTGGACGCGCACAGAATCTATTATTTTGTAAGTACGAAAGTTTGTTTCGCAATACGTCGCGATAAAAATACATTGTACTAATCAAGCCGAAGGTATAACTTTTATTTTATAGTTTAACTTTTTATAATTTAACTTTTATAACTAAATAGTTTTCGGACTTTTATTTGAAAATGTTACTTATTGTTGTAATGATAATTTTTTTAATCGAGGTTTTTATAAATGAGGTCATGATTAACACTTAAAGTTTACCTATAAGTCATGCAAATTTTATAACTTAAATTGATTTATTATTTTGATATACGTAAGTAATCGTTATTGCTTAAAATTATAATATTTAGTATAATTTGTTATAAACTCAGATTTAAGTACTTAAAAAATTCTTCATCTGAGTTTGTTATTGTCATTAGTTAGGTATTTAACTATTTACATAATTATTTTTTTCATATTTTATTATGAAAAATTTATTATTTTTAGAATACTAGAATAGAATATAGTTATGCCTATTACTTAAGTACCTAGTCTATACTTATAATAAATCTGTAGAGAGGCCAATTCTGTACATGAAATATATTTAAAAAAAAACTATGTTGGGGTGATAAGGGATCGCTACTGATGCCAAAAATGTAATCAGTAAAATTTTTGTCTGTCTGTCTGTCTGTCTGTCTGTCTGTCTGTCTGTCTGTATATTCGTTATAGAAACAAAAACTACACTACGGATTTTAACCAAATTTGGCACAATTATTCTTCATACTCCAGGGCAGGTTATAGTAAAAGAATCATGTAAATCGGTGTAGAATCACCAAAGTTATACATGAAATACGCTATAAGTCATCGCGCGTGAATACAGAATCATGCCATAAGGATTATTTTTGTGTATCATTTGCCGCGTTCGACGCGCTTCGCGGCGGGAGCTATAAAAAGGCGGCGGGTCTGCACCCGTTTCGCGTTGTCACGACTCACGGCATCACGTGTGAACGGCTGAACCGATTTCGATAATTCTTTTCTATTATTTATTCATTGAAGTACGAGGATGGTTCTTATGTAGAGAAAACGTAAATATGTACCACGGGCGAAGCCGGGGCGGACCGCTAGTTATAAATAAAGTTGATATGTAGATATATGTTTTATAAATTATTATTTTTGTATATAGTAAGCGAAGACGTTAGAGTATGGTACAAGTAAATACTGAAAAAAAATTACTGATTTAATTCATCAAATCTTATTTATTTTGTTTCAGATAAAGATGTGGCTACATCAATTCTTCTACAACGTGATATATTTATTAATTATTTTACAATGGTAAGTACCCTCATAACTTAACAATGTTTAAAATTCCATTAGTTATTTACAAAAATGTTAAGTGTAAAACCATTGTAAAACTGTGTGTACGTAAGACGCTGTAACCAATAATAATTTAAGTAAGTATGTAACTACTAACTAGTATTACCTACTGCATTATGCGGAAAACTATTTTACGACCTTGTTACCAATAAAACAACATTAATAATTATTTTATTAATTAGATATGAGATTTTGTTACGTTTTCTTTTCTTTGAAAAAAACTGAAATATTTATAAATAACGTATAAACGTAAAAATTAAAAATTTATCCCAAATGAAAAATTATTGTAAGTTTTGCGGAATTATTAATAAAAAAAATAATGCTGATTATAACCAACATTGCACTGTGCGGTTTTAAACCCTATTGTATCGAAAATACAATCGTAATACTATATTTTTAATGAAATCTATAGGTATCTTATCTCGTTAGTACTAAATCTACAGGGTGTCCCACTTTCGGTATACTAAGCGCAAAGGGACTTGTAGTTTTGCATACGCTGAGTACGTAAAAAATAATTATAAAATTCCAGACGCATTTTTTTTTTAAAATAGAGGAATTCTTAAAATTCCATGTGTACACCCCCAACAAGCAAACCGCCCAACTTTGCCACCCGCATGTGAGCTATCGTTTAAGATTATGTTTTCATAGACAAAATACTCACATTAGCGAAGCGATATATGCCGGCTGCGCGAAGCTAGAGACGAATACATGGATTTTAAGGAAAAATTTAGCAAAAAAATTTTTCGCGTAATTTTGTTATTTAAGTATTTTTTATGTGATCAGTGTATGCAAAACTACAAGTCCCTTCGCGCTTAGTATACCGAAAGCGGGACACCCTGTATATCTTATCCAACCAAAATATTATGAAGAGGAAATGTTTTTGTTAGTTTGTTTGCATCGATACTAATATGTAAAATTCCTTGAACTAGAAAGCTTTTTTTTTAGTTTATTTTTTGAGCGAAATTGGTTACTTTTTATTTCAAATAATTTGCAATAAAATAAATAGGTACTCAAAAGCTTATCTTTAGTGTATTTAACGTTTATGTTCATAACACTTGCTCATTACACGTAAAGTAATTTATTAACAGTTATTAAAAATTTTGTGTCGGTTTCGTAACTTAGGTTTTTTTACGTGGATGGGGTGTTAACCCATCGCACAATGCACAGAGCCTTCACATCCTATTTGTGGACTTTATCAAAGCATATGACAGCGTCGACAGGGATTCACTCTATAACATCTTGAGACTTTTCCAAATCCCTGAAAAACTGGTAAGAATTTTTTTTTTTTTTTTTTTTTTTTTTATATGAAAGAAGGCAAACGAGCATGTGGATCGCCTGATGGTAAGCAATTCCACAGCCCATAGGCATCTACAGACGTGTCCGAGGATGTGTTGCCGACTTTTTAAGGTGGAGGTATATTCTCTTTTTAAAAGCCTTGATGTCATAGGCGTTCGGGAATATCGCCGAAGGCAGGCTGTTCCACAATTTGGTTGTGCGCGGAATGAAGTGGCGGGTAAATCGCACCGTACTAGAGCGCCAGAGGTCCAAATGGTGAGCGTGAAACTTGGTCTTATGCCGTGCGGTACGGTTGTGGAATTCCGCGGCAGGTATCAGCTCAAACAACTCCTCAGAGCACTCCCCATTATACAGACGGTAGAAGACGCATAAACATGCAACGTCTCGTCGCAAATCTAGAGAATCAAGTCGATCGGTAAGTGCTTGTTTGCCAATAATTCTGACGGCTCTTCGTTGCACGCTATCAAGTGGCAGGAGCTGATATTGTGGTGCCCCGGCCCAGAGATGGGAGCAGTATTCCATATGAGGCCGTATTTGTGCTTTGTACAGTAGTAATAGATGTTCAGGCCTGAAATACTGCTTCGCTCTATTTAGGACATAGGAATGGTAAAAGTAGCTACCCAAACCAGCAAAATGAAAGTCAAGGTTTGTCGAGGCCTTACTGATGTATTTGAAGTCACCACTGGGCTAAAACAAGGAGATGCACTTTCACCAATTCTGTTCAATCTTGCTCTAGAATACCTTATTAGAAAAATCCTGATACTTGAGGGTGGTATTGAGCTCAACGGCAATCACAAAGTTATTGGATACGCTGACGATCTAGCGCTTCTAGGACAACGTGAACAAGATCTGACGTTAATGGCTAAGACACTAGAATCGGAAGGTCTTAAGATTGGCCTTAAGATAAGCGGGGAAAAAACGGAATACCTACATATGAAAAGATACAAAGATACTAGAGTTTGTAGGAAAAATCTGGTAACCGGAGATACTACATACCTAGGAACAGACTCCTTTAAATATCTAGGTTGCACAGTTACGGATACTAACCGCCGAGAAGCCGAAATAGATATCCGCATCCAAAACGCACTAAGATGCTCAGCAGCGCTCCATAAAATCCTTGTGTCCAAGATTATAAGCAGGAAAACAAAGGTCAAAATCTATAAAACCTTTATTAGACCAATCCTAATGTATGGGTGCGAATCGTGGACACTAAGC
>CAJQZN010032611.1:0-27094 GCA_907164685.1 Colias eurytheme
TTAGTTATCTTGTATGTATGTATGCTTAAGTCAAAAGTGTGCGTTTAGCGATACTCTGGTTTTCATTCTAAATTTGATTTAGAACCGTTAATCGTCTTTATTTATGTCCGATATTATGAACTTAAATAAAGTTAAATTTAGTGATAAGCAATCGTCCAGTTTGCGTATTAGTCGCGTGCTCGTTACTGATAAGACAGGTTACTCTTATAAATGAGCTGGCGAGATGTCATTTATCACAGTCTGTCTTGTGTAAATGTGCCGAAGGCGTTTCTTACACACGCTCAAAATAAAGTAGTGAATTAGTTAAAAAAATGCCGTGGACAAGTACTAACAGGTAATTAAAAATATACAATGTTTATTTCATAAATTTAGTATATTTTTATTTATAATACCTATTTTATTTTTATGGATCATAATAAAGAGTAAAGGAAAAAAATGTTCATTATATTTTAATATTCCAGAATTTATGCGAAACCTAACTCGAGCTCGGGTGAAGGTATGCCAGCATTGCCGGCGAGCGGTGCGACGGCGGCGGCCACCGCTGCGGCCGACACCGGCGGTCGCTTCGAACTCAGTGACCATGGATATGGAAAAAGCTCAGTAAAATTACTTCACGTACACAGAGATGGTGACATACACGCTATAAGAGAATTTGAAGTTTCTACAGAATTAAAACTGTCTTCAGAATCAGCATATATTGTTGGCGACAATAAGGAAGTCGTAGCCACTGACTCGCAGAAGAACACAGTTTACGTTCTCGCTAAAAAATATGGAATAAAAACTCCCGAAGAGTTCGGTGCTGTGGTTGTGAATCATTTTCTTTATACATATAGACAAGTCGTAGAAGCCAAGTGCCATGTAATAGAATACCCCTGGGAGAGACTTCAGGCCGGCGCGCCTCATAACCACGCTTTCATATTTTCACCAATTGCAACAAGATGGTGTGAAGTATCACAGGCTAGACATGGTGAGTTTGTACCAACAAGTGGACTTTAACGAATGGTATTAAAATCATTATTGTCATGTAATGTTAAATATGGAACCAATTATTAATTCATGTTTTCTTTTAATGGCAGAGGCGGTAAAAGTTAAATCTGGCTTAAGCGGTCTTCGAGTGTTGAAGACTACTCAGTCAGCATTTGTTGATTTCGTTCAAGATGAATATACAACACTTTCCGATGCCGCGGAAAGAATATTCAGGTTGGTGCTTATTTCGATTTAGGTCGAGAGTATTGATTCAGAAGATAAAACATTTTTAAATCGTTTTCTTCGTTACCACCTTATTACTTTTATTGGTACTAACTATTATTTTATCAATTATAACGATTTTAAATTAATAAAAAAAAGGTAATTTTTACTCATTATGTTAATTAACGCTATACTCTAAATGGTAGAATAGAACCATATCTTATTGTGAATGTTCATTATTTTTAATTTTTTACAATGTTTACAGTACTGTTGTGGAAGCAGAATGGACGTACGATAACATGAGGACGGCAGACTTTGACAACGCGTGGTTGACAGTGAAAGATGCGATCCTGGACAAATTCGCCGGACCTCCCGACGTCGGCGTATACTCTCCCTCAGTACAACACACGCTGTATCAAGCCGAGAAAACTGTTTTAGAAAAAGTATCTGAGGTATGTATTCAATTGAGAAGTAATCAATAGAAAATTGCATCTATTAGAGGCTAGAATGTATACCTATAAAATAAATATACAACAGGAAAACATCGTGAACAACAAAAGATGTTTAAAATTCGCCTAATTGGCACATTAATTATCTTAAATACATATAAAATCCGTTATATTTTTCACAAACAAAAGATTACACGTTCTCATTTCACAGTAAATTACATATTTGTTTACTTATTGGTCATATGACTCTAGTATCAAAAATAAATTGTTGACCATAAATTCATCTTATCGACATTAAACAACAAATCAATGTACAACATGAATTTATTAATATGGCGCGTGCGGTGATAAACTTTGATAAGTAAATACTTAATATAGCTTTGCGTTTATACCATTTCTACGGCTGCGCAATTAAGCGATATTTAATTTTTTATTATAGATTTATGTAAACAAATATAAATTCTTGTATGTAAAGAATAATATGTCCCCAACTATAATCACCTATAATTCTTTTGAATTCTTTCTTAGAAATTAGTTATCTAAACGTTTTCAAAATTTGTTACGTAATATTGTTTGCTAGTATTATAGGGAAACGCTTACAATTTTTCTTTTCTTCTTTTGCCGACAAAGTAAATCGGCAATTTTATCAGTTCTCGTAATGAAAACAATATGATTCGCGTATGAATGAAAGGTTATCATCAAACTCGATCGATGAACGCAAATTATTTATCATTAAAAACATTGTTTAATAACCAAAATTGAATTTGATACTTAATTTTTATGGGCATGCTCGTTAACACAATAAGAAGATCGTTAAATTATCTTAAATTCGTAACGCAATTAAGGAATCATATTTCAATTAAGTGTAATTAATTGAGCCACTAATCATTTTTCATTTTTTGTTACAGATAACATGGATAAGAATGACCATGCCAAACAAACATTATCTAAATATCGACGTTTCGAAATTCCCCGCCAACGTGACGAAGGGAGACCCCCGCCACTACATCTACCAGCCCATAGACAAGCCCGCAGGCCTCATCTACGCGCAGCTACGCCGTAGACCCAAGAGTCACTTGTGACACTAATATTGTTGTAGGCTTTATTTTAATTTGCAAAATATGCTTGTAAATGATTTAATTTTCGTTTTCACGCTGCTGGAGTTCCTATAAGTACCGAAAGTAGTGTCATGAGAATATATAATAACGAAATATTCTTTGTTTTCGGCAAAAATAATTTGTCAGAAAATCTAAAAGATGTGTAATATTTATTTCTTGTTTTTGTCGTAGCATTGTTATATTTCCGCTGTAATAAGCATATTATTGTCGAAATGTTAATTAATAGAACTGAAATTTAAACAATAATATCTAGTCAAGGTTTTTAAACATTCAAGATATAAGTATAATAAATTGGCTTTTAAGATTTAATGAATCGTTTCATTTTTCCCTTGGTTAAGAGGGTTTACCCACGCACACTTGCCATAACGAAAGTTGCGCCTTACGTAAATAATTCATTTCATAATGAAGTGATTATAAAAAAAATGAATTCACACTATTGGGTGTATAAAATTTATTTTTCTAGAAACATGACATATACTTATACTAGCTAATGATACATTTTGCAATAAACACAAATAGAGTTAAAAATATCATTAAATAAACATCTGCTTACTGTATATTGAATATTTATGGTTGATATTTATTTATAAACGTTTTGTGCCGATGATCTTATCCGCCAGAGCATACAATTCATCTACGGTCTGAAAAAGAGAATATATTTATTAGATGTGTTTATTGTGCATAACAATTACAACGTATAACATATTTTACTTTACAAAAAAAAATGTATGCGTGTACTAGTGTACACACGTAAAAAGTGAAACTTCTTTATGAACTTATTTTTCAAAAAATAATTTACTCTAAGCAACTTTACAGAAATACGTCGAATCAGGCGTGGCAGGGATAAGAAAAAGATGACGCGTAACGGAAAAATGTCACGTGTAACGAAAAATGTTACACTAAATTTTTTTCCAACTCCGATAAAGGAAGTTTCACTTCAATAAAAAGTATGAGCACCATAAACTTAACAACTTCGTTAAGCTATACTAGGAAATGATGCTTCAATTCAAAAATATTTTCAACTTTATTCTGTGAAGGAGATCTTTCGCGAAACATACATAAAACCTATTAATTATAATCCAAAAGTTTACAGACGAGTAATAGGTTAATCATCTCATTGTATTATCAGTCTATTACAAGGTTATTAAGTGCATATTATGCATATTAACCTTGATTTGAATTGTTACACAAACACAATACAAACAATAATAAAACAAATGAAAACGAACTTATAATTTGACTTTGTATACAGACTAGTTCGTAAACGTTGGTGGATTATTGAACGTAAAACGTAAATGCTTTTCAATCTTCAAAATATTATGTTAATGCACATAGAATGTTGTATTGAAGTATGCCTCAATTACTACTTATTTGATACAAACAATATTATAAAAAGCTTGTTTAAGCTCTGGATTGGCAAATACTTTATCCAAGTTGAGTAACTTATTGGTTATATGAAAATAAAAAGTTTTCAAAAATGCTTTTTTCAAATAAAATAATGTCACATTACAAATAACAAAAGTGTTCGACTGAAGAACAGTCATTTAAACAGAAATTTTCAGACAATTTAAATAGTTTGGGAAAAAGCATAATGAAGCGATAGGGCGTGATAGGGCCCAGTCAAAGTTCACTTGAATGATCACGCTTGGCTTTAAATGCAAGTCATACACGAGTATTATATGTATCACATTGCTTATCAGTCTGTGTAACTATTTAAGGGTCATGATAGACTGGGCAGTATCTGGTTCAATCCGGTTCGACACAAGCCGTCCATAGGTCTGATATAACAAAGGTGATCCGGATTGAAATCGAGTATGTACTCAATGATTATTAGGGTCTCGATATGGTTTTATCGACCAGACTTAATAGCCGCATGAGTTCATCCAGATTGTTCTATCAATTGTTTTGATTCTAGTGTAGCCAATAAAACATGTTTATGTTGTTCGGGTTTACATTTTGGCATGCACTAAGTGTCGTCTTTACAGCGCCGCCAGACATTTTTAATGCAGTTAAATCACAAGCTTCATTGTTAACTTTATTGGTGTCTCGTAAATAGTTACTTTAAGTTTGCAATGTTTTGAATTAGCCTGGTTACATTTTTAGATTTTACGATTTTGATATCGGAACAAGAGAACTAACTTTGTCAATAAATGAATATATGATATTTGGTTAAATAGCTACGAAGTATCATGTAGTAGTATGCATGTAGGTACTATTTTTGTTTTGCATTATCTTTTATTTATATTATAGTATTTATTATTTAAAGATGTTATGAATTTACTACATATAAGGGGGTGTCTATATTAATTATCCAATTATAAAAATATACATACTGTGAGACTTTTCAAAGTTTTAACATCATTTGTCTCATATTTCAGCACGGCAAATTGTTCGTCTGTGAAGCGCACTCCTTTCTCGATGTCAGCTTGTTTCAGTTCTTCTAATTCTTCATGACATTTAGCGAGCAGCTGTTCAGCGCTTAATTGTTCATTTTCTTCTTCGGCTACCTCAGCTTCTGCTTCCTCCTCAAGAGCCTGAACAGTAAATACAAGCAAATAAATTTAAGAATTAACATAACAACAGAATTTTACGATAGTTCAAAATTGTTTTGACAAAATATTTAAAGTAACTTTATATTTTAAATACAATAAATATTGAAGAGATTAAGTACAAGAGTACTGAGAACTATATCCTTTTCTAACTATAAATAATATTATATAATACAATGCGAGTCATACAAAGTTATCTCAAATCCCATTTGTGAAGAGTTAAATGTTTCTTAGTTTGCAGTAGGTACCTACCAGTAAGGGACAAAGGTCAAAATATTATATATTAGAAATATCTAGATTGATTAGATGTGACATAAAAGAAAATATATATACTTGGTCGAATTTCTGTGAAGCTTTTAATTTCCTGTAGTAAGCATCAGCACGTTTCTTAGACGCCTTGGCGACCTCCCTGTTGACCATCCTCCAAAACACGAAAACTGGATGGTTATACAACTCAGGAGGACATTCCTTAAGCGGCGTCTTCCCAACTAGGATGAGACGCTTCAATCTCTCCATTTCATCGAGCTGCAAGTTAGAATTAGGTTATTTAATGCATTTCGAAATATTTTTCAACTTTGATCTTTTTAATTTTTATCTGAACTACTCTTATCTTACAGGTTTATCATATTATGTATCGATAGGTCGCGACCTACTCATAAATATAAGCAATTAATGAAAACGGTTAGATTAGTAATAGATAATTTTGTTTTTGAATACGTGGCACTTACGACTCTACTAGATATCCTCTTGTTGAGGTTTTCTTCGTTGACTGCACGGATCCTTTCTTCCAGCTCGGTCATGTAGCTCTTATCCGTGAGCCGCACCAGGTTCGAGCCCATATGCTTCTCGAGGCGGGCGCGGACATGGGGATGCGCGAAGCTGTTAATACGAAAATTATTATTCGAATTAACACATGACAAAAATATAATCATTATATGGTGTAGTGACAATAAAAGTATTGATTGGGATCGCTTTAATGGAATTATTAACACCAAGATCTAATTACATAATACGGTTAATTTTTTTTTTTTTTTTTTTATATAAGAGGAGGCAACAGAGCAGACGCGTCACCTGATGTTAAGTGCACCGCGTCGCCCATAGGCACCAGCAATGCCGGGGACATTGTTAGTGCGTTGCCGGCCTTTAAGGTAGGAGTACGCTCTTTTCTTGAAGGTCCCTAAGTCGTAACCGTTTGGAAACACCGCATGAGGAAGTTCGTTCCATAAACTCGTTGTGCGCGGAAAGAAGCTTCTTTTGAAGCGCGCAGTTGTCGATCGCCAGGAGTCAAGGTGGTGTGGGTGGTATCTGAGTTTGTGGCGTGCAGTACGGTGATGGAACTCAGCGGCAGGTATTGTTCCAAACAGCTCCTCAGAGCACTCCCCATTGTAGATGCGATAGAAAACACACAGTGAAGCGACGTCTCTTCGCAGCGCCAAAGTATCAAGCCGATCGGTAAGACTTGGCTCGTTAACGAGTCGTACTGCTCTCCTTTGAATACGGTCAAATGGAAGGAGGTGTTGTTGAGGTGCCCCGGCCCAGATGTGGGAGCAGTATTCCATGTGCGGCCTAACTTGCGCCTTATAAAGCATAAGGCGGTGGTGCGACGTGAAATACTGCCCCGCTCGACAGAGCACACCAAGTTTCTGTGAAGCCAATTTGGCCTTTCCTTCCAAATGACAGGAGAACTGTACGCTACTCGAGATTTCGAGACCAAGAATACCGATGCTAGCTGTGGCAGAGAGAGGAATACCCTGAAAACGAGGAGTTACGACAAAGGGAAGCTTTTTTGCGGTGAACGCGCAGACCTGTGTCTTCTTGGGGTTGAATTGGACTAAGTTACGTCGGCCCCAGTTAGATATCTCTTCTAAGGAGGTTTCTATTGAAGACACGAGGTAGTTCCGGCACTCAATGACGCGGTCCTGAGAAATATTGCTGTGGCCGGTGTATATTGTATCACCAGTACTGTCGTCTGCATAGCAATGAATGCTGCCGTCTAGCAGCATATCATTGATATGCAGAAGAAACAGAGTGGGAGACAGAACGCAGCCTTGTGGGACACCAGCATTCACAGGCTTAGGATCGGAGCATGAACCGTCGACTACGACACTCATGCTACGCTCTGTGAGAAAACTGGCAACCCACTGGCAAAATTTCTCAGGAAGCCCATAGGAAGGAAGCTTCGCAAGAAGCGCTTTGTGCCATACCCGATCGAAAGCTTTCGCTATGTCCAAGCTGACGGCTAAGCCTTCCCCCTTGCTCTCAATCGCTGACGCCCAGCGGTGAGTCAAATATACAAGAAGATCGCCAGCTGACCGGCCACGACGGAAACCGTACTGTCGGTCACTAATCAGCTGGCGCTCTTCCAGATATTTGAGCACCTGGCGATTGATAATGGTTTCCATTATCTTGGAGAGCAAGGAAGTGATGGCTATGGGTCGATAGTTGGACGGATCCGAGCGATCGCCTTTTTTCGGGATGGGATGTACTAAAGCTGTCTTCCATGTGTTCGGGACGACGCCTGTGGAATAGGAGTGCTGGAAAAGTCGCGTGAGAACCGGCGCCAACTCAGGTGCACACATCTTCAACACAACAGGAGGAATACCGTCGGGTCCACTCGACTTGTGGATGTCTAGAGCGAAAAGTGCTTTACGCACAGCGCTCTGGGTGAAACGGATGTCCGGCATAGAGCCCTCAAACCGTGGGATGGTAGGTGGTGATTTTCCCATGTCATCCAAAGTCGAGTTAGCGGCGAAAAGGGAGCTTAGAAGATCAGCTTTCTCTTTCGCCGTGTGGGCCAACAAGTCATTCTCCATGCGTAGAGATGGCAATGACGGCCGACAAAAGTTTCCTTGCACAGCTTTGGCGAGTGCCCAAAAGGCTCGTGTTCCCGAAGGAAGTCGGGCGAGTTTCTCGCCAAGCTTTGCAATATGCTCAGACTTAGCTCTTGCAATAGCTCTTTTGAAGGACCTAGAGGCCGAGTTTAGTTCTCTCTTAAGAGTACGGGCGTCTGGATCACTAGACATAAGCGCATTGGCCCAGGCTTGGTAACAATCCTGTTTTCGGCGTGATGCCGTTTTACAAGAGTGACCAAACCAGGGCTGGGACTTGCCACCGATGGGAACAACGGAGTTTGGAATAAACAATTCCATTCCCTGAAGCATCACATCAGCAACAGAGTCAGCACAGATGCTAGGATCTTCTGCCGAGAAACAAACACGGCCCCAGGGATAAGATGAAAAGAAGGTGCGCATCTCGTCCCAGTCTGCTGACTTGTAGTGCCAAACGCGACGGCGGCCACTATTCAGTAGCCGTGAAAGGCGCAAGATTGGCACTTCACTCCGTACGAGGCAGTGGTCAGAGGAGCCTAAAGGGGCATCAACATTGACCTGATAGCCATCCGGATGGGAAGTCAGCAGAAGGTCCAACAGGGAAGGCATATGGTCCTCAACATCGGGAATTCGCGTGGGCGATGCTACCAGTTGGGTAAGACCATAGGCAAGAGCAAGGTCGTAAACAGATTTCCCTGCGTGGTCTGTTGTGCGAGACTTGAGCCATTCTACATGGTGCGCATTGAAGTCACCAAGGACCACGATTTCCGCTGAAGGAATCTGATTGAGCATATTGTCAGCCGTCAATTGTATGTGATCGATGAGTCGGTCGGTTTCGTCGTTACCGCTATGGGATCTGTATAGGCACGCATAGACGCGAGGGTGGTCGTCGCAGTCCACACGTAACCAAAGGATGGATAGATCCCTACCTTCAAGACAAGCGAGGCGTCGAAAGCAGATATCATTCCGAATGAAGGCGCAGACACCAGCGCGAGGAATAAAATTGTGCTCCAGGGTAAATCCTGGGTAATTCAGATAAGATGTGTCGGAGGGGGAAGATATCTGCGTTTCGGTTAAGAAGAGCAAGGCCGGCTTCGCCGTCTCAAGGTGGTAATGGACGGCATTGATGTTCGAGTGTAAGCCCCTAATGTTGCAGAAATTCACGCAGTGCGTGGAAGGGGATGTGCTCAGCTTTTTGCTCTTGTTGCCTCGGATTTGAGAAACGAGCGGGATTTTGCCCACCCCAGAGTACGCAGGGCAGCCTGAACAAAGATGCTCAGGGAGGGATTCTCCAGCACCGACAGTGTTGGTACCCTCCTGGGGTAATAGTTCTTTAAATTCCGCTGCCATAGTTTTAAAGGGGAAGGGGGGGGGGGATTGGGCATCCGGTGTGACCCACTCAAGCGCGGATCCAGGGGGGGGGTCACGGGGTCATGACCCCCCCCTGGGCTAGGTCCACGACCTAAGTGGACCACTAATTTAATATTAACTTTTTTAAATTAACAAATTAATACTGTTCAATATGATGTTTTTATTGAATTTTGAGACATAAAAGTAATATAGAACAATGAAATCAATTACAAACGGTAACGGAAGAGAATACAAAAATTATAGAAAAAGTTTATTAGGATCGACCTGTGGTCGTAATTTAAGGACAAATAACAGGTTTTTCGATTTAAAAAAAACTATAACTGCGGAATAAAGTGTAATGGTAAAGTTGTATGTAATTAATTTTTTTTCTACAACTTTTGCTGCTACACTTTTCACACAAAACCTCAAATATCGAAATATCCCAGTTCGTGGATAAGACATAAAATAGCAAATTTTTTTTTAAATGAACAATAGAAATACAGTCAAATTACAACAAAAAATCGGCCAAGTGCGCGTCGGACTCGCGCACCGAGGACTCCGAGTAAACATATTTTTTCATTATGTTGTATCTTACAATTTTGTTTAAAGGATTTTTTTCTTTATCTGTGCTTGTAAGTGCTTAAGGCTGCAGTCTAGCAAAATTGCGTTTTCAACAAGTTATTTGACAATTTTTTCCCGGCTAATGAAATGATAAACTGAATTTTTTTTTCTTGTTTATCAATTAGTGTTATATACGCAATGCGCGTGAATTTTTTCACATTTATAAAGTTACTTTATGTTACCTTAATCAGGCCTTCAAGATAAGTCTCTTTCCCCCAAAGACATTTCGAGCTTAGTTTGTGCACTCACTACGTTGCAACCGATTACAATTTACACAATCTGATCAGCACATTATTATCCTTATATAGTCGTTATTAAAAACTGCTGAATACAATTGCCGAAAAACTTATGATTTTCTTAATTAGAACGTTATAAATTCATTAAATTTCCCATTTTTTGCCATACAAAATCTATTGATAAATACTGCTAAAAGTTATTTTTTCCATTAATTTATTCGAGTTGGTTGAAGACCAATGAGTATTAATCCTTTAAAAATTTTTTTTTTTGAATTTTGATAATTCTTTAAATATTAAAAAAATATTTAAAATAATTAGGAAAAATCCTAGCGAATTTCTTTAGTCGCGCTCCTTGAGCCGGAGCGTTCTGACGTGTGCTCTACGCTCGATTTTCCTTCATACTGAAGTGAAAGTTGCTCTACTTCATTAAATTTAATATTTTTGTTAATTGATTATTTTTATCTTAGTTTTGTGCAAATATTCGTATTTTTAAACATTTGATTTCGATATGGAAAATAAACGAAAAAAATACGCGTGTAACTACTAGAAAAAAAATTATCTTCGAACATAAAGTTAATGAAACCAAATAGATTGCAAAGGTGATTGGCAACAATTTCTTTATTTTACGGGGTGTCAGTAAAGGGATGTATATTTCTTTAAAACTAAAGTAAGCTCATAAATTTTCTTATAATATAATTTTTTTGAAGTTCCAAAAATGTTTATTTTTCGTTTGAGGAATACGAAATATAATATAAACTTGTATTGAGAACTTGAACTTCCCAAGTTCATCCGGGGAAATCCCCATACGGGGAAAATGATTTGTTTACTCCAAAATTGATCCGACGTGTTTTAATTTTTTCTTCTAGTCATTTTCAACGTAGCGGCATTTTGTTTGATTATTAATTTTGTAACTTAAATACAGGATGTTGGTTTTATATTCTGATCTTACAGACGCGCTGACAAATTTAGTCCGCCATTTCTAGTTTAGTCTACCAACTCTAAGTACCAATATTAAAACGAATGGATTATCATCACATCATCAAAACTCAGATGTAATGGAAGATCACAATAACATAGAAAATTCAGTGGGTGTTGAGAACTAAACAAACAGAAGTAACAGAGTCGCGAAGAATAAAAAAAGAGGACGAAAACGATAATTCGTTGATGCTTTCCCTTTTCGACGTATTGTTAGGGTACATCACCAATCTGCAAAAAACAAAACTGATGATTCCCAATTGCTGATTAAAAATGAAAAACAAATAATCGACAACAGTGGTGAAAATTTGCTGATCACAATGAAACATCCTTCAGTGGTAGCAGATTTACTCATTTCAAATGTATCGGTGAACAGCGTAAAGGAGAGGAGGACAGGAAAACATTATGAATGTGGATGGTGGATTGTATACAGGGTGTAATCGATAAGTATGTGCAGGCGATTATGACGTTATTATTGCAGGTATCAAAAAACTTAAAACTGATATCGAAATTACTTTACCTAATGAGCAAAATGACAATAATAACTTTTTAAAAGTATAACGAGAAATATCTAAAAAATTTACTTTATACACTCCCATATCAAAAAGGGAAAATGGGACTAGTAGAAGTTAAATGTCTAATTCCGGCAAAAGACATGAATGCGGAAGATGCGGTTAAAAAAAAATTTAATATTTGAAATACAATGCAAAAAATAACACTTTTGTCATAGATAAGAATCATGACTATTTTTTCCAAATTCAGGGACAACTAAACGTTGCAGAAGCAGAAGTCTGCTTATTTGCTGTTTGGACTGGAGTGAATCATTCGTTAAAAATAGAATATATAAAAAAATATGTAACGTTTAGGCAAAATAAAATGATGGACCATTATCAAGATTTTACATAAATTGCCTACTGTCAGAATTGATTGATTCGAGATTTCAGCATTCGATGTCCATCAAGGACCCATCCTATATCATTCAAGCGATTGAAAAAAAAGAGATAAATCCAGTGCAACCGATAAAGCATCAGAATGCTAGCAAAAGATTTATTAGGTTTATCAATATAAATCTATATATTATACATAATATAATAAATCTGTAGAAGACGCGAAGACTGACATCCGCGCGGACGGAGTCGCGGGCGGAAGCTAGTCAGAAATAAATATCTTTTGTTTTCATTTGCGTATTTTTCTATTTAACAATTTTTTAACACAAACATTACATTTTTTTTATTATATACAAAATTTGTTTATCCGTTTTATTAGTTAAACTGAACAACTTTCACTAAGAAACTTAGGTCGAAAAAAATGTATAGAGTTATGCATTTTGTATGGAAAGCTTATTTTTTTTTATATTTCGTTCAAAATTTCTTTGTAAAAGTTGATCAGTTATATAAACATGAACTTGAAGATATCAATAGAAAGTATTCGCAAATTTTGTGTAGTGATAAAAAAAAAATCACCCGGTGTAATTTTCACGAAAATTGTTTCAAATTGTCATTTTTGGTACTTATCAGTAGTGGAGCATCTTTCCCTTAGTACATTTGTATTATTTACATATAGGATGACAGGATGCATTTGTTTGCACTACTAGACCAAGCCCTTAAGTCGTTGCTTTTAACCAAATTTCAAGACTGTGTTCACGGGAAGTACCTTTTAGGTTTTGATTGATGATTCCCTTGCAAGTAGTTGCGAATTACAGAATATGCGGCTCTAATTGCTTTTTCTTCAGATTGCGTTGACATAGAATTTGAATTAAATAACAGATTTAAGTTATTATAGACCTGAGTTCTGATGTGAATATCAATTAAATTCATGTAGACGTTCATGAGTAAAGGGATTGTAAGTTAAAAATTATTTAAAAAATATATTTTTATTTAATTTAATTAAATAATAAGGGTTTTCGCAGTTATTACTACATTGTGCTATAACACGATACTTTTTACTCAATTTCAAGACTGTGTTTACGGGACAAGGTGCTCCCTGCAGGTATTGATTCCCTTGCTAATGTCGAAATCCTACGGTCTACGGTCCCTTGATGCTGTGAAAAATTCAAACGTTTTAGCCAACGCAATCAAAAGATGCAGCTGTAATTGCTGAAATTTTTCGACACTCCCTAAGAAATCAAAACCTACAGGGTAGTTCCCGAGTACACAGAGTCATGAAATTTAGTACAATCAAACGTCTTATAACGCAGACTAGCTTACCGCCCGCGGCTTCGCCCGCTTTCTCTAAAACCTTATAAATTATATACTATTCCTCTTGAATCACTCAATCTTTAAAAAAACTGCATCGAAATTCGTTGCGTAGTTTTAAAGATTTAATCATACATAGGGACATAGGCACAGAGACAACGACTTTGTTTACTAATTGCGAAAGGCATGAATTTTTCCTTAGATTATAATATAAAAAAATATTAAAAAAAATTTTTAACTTACAACTCTGTTACTCATGAACGCTGAAATGTATTAACTTGATATTCATACCAAAAACTCAAGTCTATAATACCTTTACGCTATAATAAAATCAAACTTCTATGTCAATCAGAAGATAAGCCGTAAATGCCGAAAAATTTCGCAAATTTCGACATTCGCAAGGGAATCAAAACTCAAAACCTACAGGGTACTTTCCGTAAACTCAGAATCTTGAAATACGGTACAAAGCAACATCTTATAATACAGATACAGGAATAATTGCAAAAAATATATATTTTTCAAGTTTGTCTGCCTATCAAGACCCTTTTTCTCAGGAACGCGTGGAGGTATCAATCTGAAATTCATACCGAATACTCAAATTTACGGTTCCTTATAGCTGTGAAAAAATCAAACTTATAAGCCAACGCAATCAAAAGATACAGCCGTTTATGCCGTAAATTATCGCAAATTTCGACATTATCGCAAGGGAATCAAAATCTATAGGTATTGTACTACTTCCTGTGAACACAGAGTTCTGAAATTTGGTTAAAAGCAATGTCAGCACAGATGGAGGAAAAATTGCTAAAACATACATTTCATGCATTCATTACATACATTTCAACATTCGTGTTGCCAGGAATCAAAACCTACAGGGTACTTCCCGTGAACACAGAATCTTGATATTTAATCTTTATTTAATAGAAACTTACGTCTTATAGCACAGATACAGGAAAAATTGCAAAAAGCATAAATTTAATATTTAAACATATAAAAATGTTTGTACGGAACTCTTGGTTCGCCAATCCGACTCGCGCTTAACCAATTTTTTTAAAATCTACGTATCAATTAAATTACCAAAATATAGCTTTTGAAAATTGACCACGTCTATGTGACCCCCCCCTGGCACTAAAGCTGAATCCGCCCTTGGACCCACTCACCTATGCGAAACGCTAAGAAAGCTTTACGCCGGTTTCCCGTGGGTTAGTGGTACCGCCCCGGACGGACTACAGCCCAGTTCATGCTGCATACGATTTTCGAGAGAATATCTTACGCAGCTGTAGTCCTACCACTCTAAAATGTCGCCAGAGCCTCGTCCGTTGATCGGCAGGGTGCACCACGAGCAGGTGAGGTTGGCTTTGGCCGTTGGATGGTATACGGCCATTACACCCCAAAATTTAATTTAAGGTTAATTTGGCGATAGAAGCCTTAAAATTAAACGGATTTTACTCAGATAATCTTATAATCTTAAAAACAAATAAAACTTACAATTGGTATACAAGTATATAGTTAATTTTTCCTGTATGTAATTTTTAGCAGCGTGTCACCTTGACAAATATGGGCTGTTTGGAGTCTATGAATGCAACATACTTCACCCCATAAGCACTTAACACGCATATAATACGTATACAAACGAACCCATATAAACAATAAACTTACCGCTGAGGTCGTTCCGATTTTTGGCCGTTCGTTTTGAATACTAACTAGAAACACCACTGCTGCTGATACTCAACGTCTGGCTCCTTCGCCGTAAAGTTTTAGTACTTTTGACGCCCGTGTCATAGTTGAGACCATTGCCGTGCTATACGATGGCCCTGGCACAGTATGGCACGACCCCAGCCAACACATCATGTTCAAATTCGCGTCTAAGGAAGCGTTTATACCCGATCGCTTTCTTTGATAAAGCAATAGCTACACCATTTTACGACCGTAATCAGGAAATGAAATTTAATGGAGTGCTATTATTGAATTCGCGAGTGAATCCGATGAAACACCGCGAGCGAAATGTGTTTATACGATTCGCTTCATAAACTTTTGTATGGGGAGAAAGATGTTTTACATATTTGAAATCATACATAGCCTATAGCCATATAGGTAATGCTTCTTTTCCTCTAATCGTTTTATTCAATATTTTTGATACAGTTCTTAAAATCCGAGAATCAGTTATAAAATAAAGTTACACTTGCGGTGTTGAAATGAATTTATTAGTAGATAACAAAGAGTCTGTTATTTTGATAATATGATTTATTTTAGCTATGAGTACAAACCTTTAGGTTTCGTGACAAAGCGCTTTTCAAAGGGTCATACATGACTTAGTAATGAGCATTTGTGAGATTTATTCATAATTGGGCTTTGACTTTCAATTGTAGGTACTATTTGTGAATTCTAATCTAGTCTGTTGTAGGACCTTGAAAAGCTCTAAAGCATGTATCTTTATCAATCGTCTGTTTATTCTGTGGTAATTTAAACGAACTACCTCTTGAATATCACTACATAGTATACAACATAGTCGCTTTCTCTGTCCCTATGTCCCTATGTATGCTTAAATCTTTAAAACTACGCAAAGGATTTTTATGCGGTTTTTTTTAATAGATAGAGTGGTTCAAGAGGAAGGTTTTAGTATATACATAATTTATTATGTTTTAGTCAAAGCGGGCGAAGCCGCGGGCGGATAGGTAGTAAAACTATAAAGCGTAACATTTGTCTAAAGATTATAATGATGGTTCTTATTCTTTATTGATTATAACTTTTATAATATAAAAGTAGTTAAATAGGTAGTCTATGCAGATAATAGAAAAGAAAGTACCTAACTTATTAAATAAAAATAATTTATATTTTTTAAGATTTGAATTAAACAAATAATCTACGCAAAATACAATTCTATACATGGATACAAGACATTTACTTGTAATTAAAGTATATTAACAACGGTAAAAGAAAGGAATGATCATTAAGTTATTATTAAGCTAACTGTTATCCATGAAATTATTTCTATATTACATTACATAAATTGACTATCACATTGTGAAACAGGCTTTATAAAATATTGTTGCAACTTTAATGGGCACTAGAAATTAATCCAACCTTTATAATGAAGCTTGTGACTTTCAAAAAGCTCAAATAGGCATGTTGTCTGCAAAACGTTATCGTACCCGCCAATTTAAATCATGACTAGCTTTTATATCATACTAGCTATGCTCCGCGGTTTCACCCGCATTGCTACGCTCCTGAATAGCGCGTTCAAACGAACAAACAAACAAACTCTTCAGCTCTATAATATTATATGTAATAATAAGTATGAACATAGTTTAATTTTGTTAAAAGTAAACCGTAAAATCGTTTTTGTCTTTGTGAAAAAAAATGAAGAATTCATACTCATATTTTTATATTGACTATGTAATTATGTATATTTATTTGCTTTCATACTGCTACTTACACTTGATGAAGTGTAAGTGAAACGTTTATGTGCTAGAATAAATAAATAGTCTTTCTTGATGATGGTGCGTCACAATTATGAAGGTAGGTAGGTACTAGGTACATAACATTTGAAACCCTATTTTAAAACATAAAATGTTAAATCTGCGTCAAAGTTTACAATATTTTTTGTTATTCCAAAATATTTACCTTATACGCGTATTTAAAATCCAAGATAATATTGCATATGTTAAAATTGAAAACATTTTTATGCCTTTATTATCTCCTTAAAATATTTTCGTTTGTATTTCAATGTAAAACAACGACCTTAGACAACTTAGGTTATCGTTTGAAATTTTCGTTAAATATTTTGTTTCCATAGCAGTAACGAATTAATATAGAGCCCACATTTCGGACCTCGCATGTCGGACTATTCTTTATACTACTCTTTATCATCTGAGTTGTGGACTTTGTACCATTAATTATTTACAGTAATAAAATTGAAGTAAACATGGTATGAAATACATAAAAATAATTTGATAAAAACAAACATAAAAAATTAACTTGACTAAAAACTTAATAACATACAATAAATGTCTATATTTGAGAAGTTATTGGATGCAATATGGCATACTCCAGCTTGTTTATCCGGTGATCAAGGTGTTTCCTTCAACGGCCGTTTAAAATTACATTAGTGAGTGCTTCAGTCTCTCAGAATGTTTACACACAACATCTTCTAAATAACCCGAGACGACGCAACGTCTACGTCATCCGTTTGACGCGGGTTTGCAGTCACGTAGTATAGAGTACAGGTTTTTTCTTTCAGAATTTCCCCGTGCGTGTTGTATCTTTATTTTTAACTAGGTCTAGATCATCATATTGTAATTGTATGGCAAGGTTATGAATGTTTTTGTTATTTAACATCCGATCCCGTTTTATTAAAGTAGTTTTAAAAAAAGTAGAGCTTTTGTTATAGGGGAGATCCTGGACCATAATGATATAGGAAAATTTAATACAAACATGATAATGTTATAAATAAGACACAGTTTTCCAGTATTTTCATGTTAATTTGTAATTATAATATGTATGAGGTATGAGGGTGCTTCCATGAAAAAGCTCCAATAGTTTATCTAATAAACGTTTGCAACGCAAACAACAAAACAGATTACAAAAAATTGCTGTTACATTGATCTGAAACTTTTGATTACAAAAAGTTCTACTTCAAAACACATTGATATCATAGCCATTGCAAGTTAGGAAATAAACATATGACTAGTCTATTACCCATTGGAATGCTTATTTAACAAGCGCAATGAAATATTATGTTGCGTTGTCATAAATCACATTGTAAGCGTTACGCCAAGAACTTTCTCATTTAGATCTCAACGATGAAACTCTACTTGAGTCATAACCAATAAATAGTACACATTTTTATGGGGCATTACGTCAATGTGGTGTGTTATATGAATTAGATCTGAGAAAGCAAACGGAAGCTTTCTGACACTGCCAACTATGCGATCTTACATCATTGACTGTATGGTTAAATCATTTTATTATAACCTACTTTTGGAAAAGGGAATATCTTTTTTACGTTCGTTTATAGATCATCACTTTTGTGATGATTTATAATAGCAGTAGAAATCAATAAAAGTTAGTTTTTAGATTCATGCTATTAAAAGATTAAAGTATATTTTGTATTTGATTACGTACCTAACTTATCAGATTAAATATGGTTTACAAACTGTTTTCAATAATTAATCGGTTCTTAATACCACTGAATAAAGCACATCGAAAAAAAAACAACAGCAAACAATACAGAAGCAAATATATTTAATACTATTCAAAGAGCTGTAAGATAATTCACAAGAAAATAGTAGTATTACTCATAATAAGCATCGTAATGTATATTTGACTATTTATTGCGTAAACAAATTTGTTAGCCAATTTAATATTGTTTATGGAATCCAATAATAAAATAGCAAGCTTTATTAAAGCTTTGCTCTCCGCATACCATTGTTTATGCTATATTGGTTATTTACTTTCCTTGTTTATAAACTAATATAATATTTACATTTTTGAATCAGGTTTTTATTTATTGTATTAAATAAATAATTATGAATTAATCTAGTTAACAGATTTATAAATAAATTTAAAATTATAATGTTGATATCTACTCTATCGGAGACAAAACTCTATTAAAATAAAGTTCTCTTAAAAATCGAGAGACTTTCTGTTGCAATATTAGTTAAAGATCCTGAAGACTCCAAAGATAACCTTATGTCCGGAGCGGCTGCTTTTATTCCTCAATGTAAAGTTTTGTCGCGAATAAGGAAAAGTTGAGAAGACGGATCACGTTTCTTCGTAAATATAAACGCAAACATGATAATGAAATAAATATGACGCATTTGTATATATGTATTTCAATGTTTCCTGTAATTTTCGTTAAATGTCTTTTTTTTTCAATTATAGGTAGATCAATATCAGCGTAGAACAATCTCAACAGACAAGACAGAATGTTAAATGTTTTTGCACTGGCTGTGCATAAATTGTTTCGATTTATAGATTAATAAGAAACTCCCGAGCCGCTGTTAAGACTTGTCGGCAGTAAAATGGAAAGACGTGATACTTTTAAAAATAAAGTCTTCATAAAGTACGTCACAGTTTAATAGTTTCCTAAACGTTCAAGTATAATACTCTACCGAATTACGATCTCGCCTTCACAGAAGTTTACACATAGTTATATTCGTATCAGATTCATTGTAGTAAGGAGTGGTAATAAAAAATTGTTTTTCTTTACGTACAAAAACGATCTTTTAAGTTATAATTAGAACAATGAGGACACGTTGAAAGTAATCTCTCAAATAAAGAGCATTTTTCAGATTTCACTTAAGATTGTTTTGGTAGTTTAAAATAATTAAATATTTATCTTTTGCTCTATTTTTCACATATTGCGTAAAGTAACTTCGCTAGACATATTATGTAACTGTTTAAAATTGATATATCCCTTTCAAACTTATGACAAATATTATTGATATAATGTTATCAGACTTCCAAGAATTTTCTCCTATCACTAATTATTGTCAGTGATTTCGCACGACGATGATTAAAGTAAACAAACGGAAGTTCATAATGATGACGCGAGACTCTTATCTTTTTTGTAAAAATCATAACAATACGTGGTAAGATGGTCAAGTGATCTCACAGGGAGACACACGCAAGTTTCATCATGATTAATGAGGGTTTGGGATCCATCCGTCTCCGTGTAATAGGCAATTTAACTTTGTAAATAATTGTCTATCCTAAGTTTGAGAATAGTTTGAATAAAAATTTATTTTGATTGAATTTATAACGATGACTTGATACAGCAAGACGAATGGGTGTCAAATGTCTATTACGTTGTGACCAAGTTTTACAACTTCCTGCGCGTTGAACGCTAAAATAAACACTAATTAGGCAATCTAGGCAATAACATTTGATATCACTTTGAATAGGGTCGCACTTGTGCATTGTACTACGGACAAGAAAAGTGCAAAGAAGACTGATAAAACAGACAGGCACCTGAGAGCGGACGCAACTCTAGCCGGAGGTTCGAGATAAGGCGTATCATCGACATCGCCAGCTGATCTTCTTCTATCCCGGCCCGCTAATAGCTCTATCGTAGTCCAGAACCCTTCAGAGGCATACGACGACGTCCGTTGCATTGTCTATTTGTCTAATGCAAGCTGTTCGACGCGCGGCTCAAGGTGCAATGACTGCTTCCATTATAGTCGCCAAGTGGCAAACGGCCCGAGCCACCCCGATCCACACCCCACGTGTTCCACACGCGAACATTAATCTTGCACCCTGACACCTTTCACTGATCATTTTCCTCGCATAAACCGAAGTTTATCGACACTCGCGTTTGAAAAGCCGTTTTAATTAAATCTGCTCACCAAACTGATGGACGGCTAATTCAAACATTTGAATAGCGTGCGAATTGAAGATGTGCCACAATGTACGAGGTCGTCGGCGTTAATGATACAGGTGCATAGGCGCATGTGTTCTACTTTTAAAATGGGAAACGGTCGTAATAGTTTAATGTTGTATAATGATGTAGCTTAGCGACCCTTGGCAAATTTACGTAGCTGGTTTACCTGGGGTGACCCGGATGGCGCCAACGTCGCGGGCTGCGACCGGGTCAGCTAGATTTGCTTATTGACGCCGCTTTGCTAAATAGTTGGAATACTGAAACCGAAACCGAACAGAGAATCTATTAGCAAAGATGTCAAAACTTCAACTGGGAAGAAAATAGAATGATTTACTTTTTGCTCTATATTCATTTGCCATATCTTTTTTTATGCAAATACGTTATTTAAACAATAATTTGAATAAAAACAATCAATTAATTTTACACGAGGTTATTAGATAAAGTTCGTCACGTGATGTTAAATTAGGATGCTTAACATGAGGAAGACGCAAGTATGTATGGCCGATAATAGCCATTGTGACGTTCTAAATTGATAAAATAGTCAGAGGTCGCTAGGTATTATGATAAAATTCAAAGCCATATAATTATTAAATATACATATAATGCACACATACAATTTTGTCAATGAACGCGGCACGTGCAATTGCATTTATTCCCAAGTATTCATAAAATCCCAAATATCCATATATTTTACTAGCTGCTCCGCGCGGTTTCACCCCCGTGGCTCCACTCCTGTTGGTCGTAGCGTGATGATATATACCCTAAAGCCTTCCTCGATAATTGAGCTAAGTATATAACACCGAAATAATTTTTCAAATCGGACCAGTAGTTCCCGAGATTAGCGCGTTTATACAAACAAACAAACGAACTCTTCAGCTTTATAATATTAGTATAGATGAGAATATAATTGAAGTGAAACTTCTTTATCGGGGTTGGACAAAAATTTAGTGTAACATTTTTGCGTTACGCCGTACGCGTGACATTTTTGCGTTACGCCGTACGCGTGACATTTTTGCGTTACGCCATACTCGTGACATTTTTAAGGTCATAAAGAAGTTTCACTTCTTACGTGTGTACTCTAGTACACGCATACATTTTTTTTTGACTGTAAAGATCATTGCTATTTTTGGTACAGAAAGTCCAAGTCATGTTAAAAGCGTGAATGTTTCTAAAAATACATGGGTGGATCTGTGGATGAATGGATTTTTATTACTCTTTCACGTAAAAATAGATCGAATTTGTATGGAAATTGGCACAGAGATATTATTCTACACTCGTTACCACGCACGCTACTTTGAACTCGGTATGGTCGGTATTTCGCGAATCAAGCCGCGGACCTCAAGTAGACTATTACCTATACTTCTTTCATTGTTTTTTTGTTACATTTTAACTTAAAAAACCAACCGACCGAGTTCAAATATTACTTCAACTTCATGAAGGGAAATTTTTACTGGGTAACATAGACTACTTAATATATTATTCCGGGTCAGCCCAGGTGAAACCGGGAAAAGCGGCTAGTACAAATAATGCTGATAATTATGGCCCCGCCCTCGCTCCGCTGAGAGTATAAGTCTAATCATAGTATTCATATAATAACATCCTCTCAGAATGTGATATCTACTCATCAAAACATCAAACATATTTGAAAGCACGTGTATTTTTGACTATCTTCCATTTTTTATTATCCACAAGATAAAAAGTGTTTGTGTCGTAAAACCAACAGCGTTTTCTAAAATAAAATACTGCTTATGAAAGTTTTAAGGGTACTTTGTGTTCCATAACACGAGAAAAATATATTTAACTTTATCCATCTAATTGTCCAATTCATTCGTAAAAAAGCATAAATCGTTAAATACCTAGTTATAATAAGGGTTGGCCGAAAAAACTAACTCGGTCGAATACACAAGCTTCAGCTAGGATATTTTCAGTTGGTGTTCGCTCTAGACTCTAGAGTAATTAAAGTTATAGGAAGTATGTCAAATTAGTCTTACATTATGTAACGTGAAAGATTTTAAGTACCTATGGATGTTTATTTTTTAAAGGCACCCGTCATCATAGGGTGTTCGCGCCACCTCTGGATTATAGTCCAGAGACTTTTTTGAAATATTAACATACTGGTTACTTACATAATATGTATAAATATAAATAAAGTACAATTAAAATTATAAGAACTTAAATTAAATTACAATCTTCTTATATATAAAAATGAATCGCAAAATGTGTTGGTAAGCGCATAATTCGAGAACGGCTGAACCGATTTCGATAATTCTTTTTTTATTATATTCCTTGAAGTACGAGGATGGTTCTTATGTAGAGAAAACGTAAACATGTACCACGGGCGAAGCCGGGGCGGACCACTAGTATAAAATAAAATCAAAATTATTAAGTGAAAATTCAATAAAAACACGGCACTAAAACACTCGACTTAATCTTATTAATATCACAGTTAAACTAATATCACACACTATTTCTTTGGTTAACTACGACTACAATATGCTTACAATATTGTAAGAACACATCCCTACACTTGTCCCCCAAAGCGGAAGGTAGATTCTCAACCCGTCATCCTATGCCCAATTTTTGCTCAATAGCATATCTATTGCTTGCAAAAATTGGGCACTCGAGTAACAGGTGAGGAACCGTGTCCTCTACTCCGGAGTCCGGGCTGACATAGACACGAGAATTTTATATATTACTAGCGGCCCGCCCCGGCTTCGCCCGTGGTACATATGAAAAATAGATGTTGGCCGATTCTCAGACTTACCCGATATGCACAGAAAATTTAATGAGAATCAGTCCACCCGTTTCGGAGGAGTATGCAGACTAACATTGTGACACGAGAATTTTATATATAAGAAGACAAGAAGAAGATTTAAATACATCAGAATAAGACATGTGCTTTATTTACATGTTTTATATAAAATATAAATATAAACAGCATTCCATATTTAGAAAAAAAAAATTTTTTATATAACTTTGTATGTATCACAACAAACGATATTGTTTTTATTCAAGAACTTAAACAATTAGCGAATCGTTCTTATCAGTCACTACTCACTACTCACTATCTTTAGTATATTTTAGTCAATATTTTGGATTAACAATATTTTCGTACTTCTGCGACCTTATAACACAAAATTACCAAAATAAAATTCGATATCAGTAATAGTCTACATGATGCAATAAAACTTAAGAAATACGTATAAATTTTGTTTACATGACTTGCAAATTCTAAGAATTTGGAAACCTCTCTTATCGATACTATTTATTAATATCCGCAGGGTCCAGTTGGAAATGGTTAGAGGGGTTCTGATGAAGATAAGGTTTAGACATTTTTTTTATGAAAAATTTTACAACGATTTCCAGTTAATAGTAGGTACCTATTTGATGTCTCCTATTTATTATTGAGTGTACAAGCATCATTAACCTACGGTACCTACCAATCAGCCCATTCCAGGTTTTGGAATTTATAGCGTGTAATTATAATATCATTTACCAGAACTGACAGTACTTGAGAAGTATAGACATTCGAAAGAGTTTTTTTTATATGACTTACGCATATTGTATGATTTTGGCTTGCCACCACCGAGGGAGGTTTGGTAGCTGGAAGCGTTTCATTTTCCTGCGGCCACCTTCACCCTCGACCAATTCATCTTCACCTTCCACCTTTGAGGGTTTGAAGTACACATTTATAGTAATGATTTTGAGTTAAGTTATAAGGTACGTTTGTGATGTTTTTGTTTGAAAAATATTTTAATCTTTTTTATTCTATACCAGATTATAAGGCATCTTTATTGTATTAAGTGTATATATATTCTATAAGATAAATAATATAGGCATTTTTTTATGATGAATATAAACTAAATACTAAAGTTTATTTAAAAAATTGTAGTAGTAGATAGTTAAATTTGTACCTGTAGTTTAACTCTTTTATCTTTTTCGTCTCCTTGTTTGGCGTCATTTTTACTGTCCGACATTTTCAATTTTATCGATTCTGGTTACTTAAAATTTAACTTTTAATTTTGATCACTGTAAATTTATTGTATTTAAATTATTAGCATTGCACAAAAATTTTGTTCCTTTCCAAAACTTCAACGAAATCTATGTCTGTGTAAATATTGTCAAAATGTTTACATGACAGTTGTTGTTTTTTAAGGACTACGGAGGTGGCAATATTGTATATCATACTAGCGGTCCGCCCCGGCTTCGCCCGTGGTACATATTTAAGTTTTCTCTATATATAAAAACCATCCTCGTACTTCAAGGAATATAATAAAAAAATAATTATCGAAATCGGTTCAGCCGTTCTCGAGTTAGGCGCTTACCAACACATTTTGCGATTCATTTTTATATATAAGAAGACTAGCGGTCCGCCCCGGCTTCGCCCGTGGTACATAATATTTACGTTTTCTCTACATAAGAACCATCCTCGTACTTCAAGGAATATAATAAAAAAAGAATTATCGAAATCGGTTCAGCCGTTCTCGAGTTATGCGCTTACCAACACATTTTGCGATTCATTTTTATATATATAAGAAGATTATCATAGGTGCTAATAAAATTGCTCAAGTTGCTCTTTTGCTCAGTACCTACTACTGCTGTGGTCACAGGTTCGACAAGGATTTGTAGGAACTAGAAATAATTTGTAACCGTGTCTATTAAATACATTTTAACATATTAAATAATATCTTTTATATCTAAGCCTTAAGATTGAAATCGTGCATTGAGCGAAAAAATGCTCCACAATCACGTCGTGGTCATAGTAAGGGACCGACAACGCGAAATTCGTTTTGAGAAAAATGTGGTCGGAGACGCATTTGAAAATTAGGAGCCTATTCACTTTCAATTATGCTTACTCTCTTGTCTTTGATATTGTTAAAAGCTTTGGTTCTCGTCTCTTTCGTCCTCCACTACTACACCAAATTAAAAAAATATTTTGTATGAACATAAAAATATAAATGACTCTTTTTATTTTTTCCATTTACAGTTGTCTAAATAGCAGGCTGTTTGGCCACAATCCCACCTGATGGTAGTAGGGGAGCCCAAGAGGGGATTTTGGGATTTACTCGAGCGCGTCAGTTTACTATAAGGGACGGTACCTTAGCTATTCATTAGTACCTCTAGTCAATATGAGCAGTTATGGTTGGTGGGTGCGCTCAGGGGCCCCGCTGGAAAATTTGAATAATCCATAATTTCCTAAGGTTGAGCTCGAATCGTCAGATTAGCGAAATGGGGACTTCTTATATTGTAATTAACCCCCCCATATATTCATCTGACGCGCTCGAATAATATTACTTAAATTTTTTACCCTTTCTTCATAGCGATTAAATCGCCACTTAAATCGTCAGATTAACGTATACTTTTTTTCAGTGACGTCCTGGAGCATGCAAAATATCAATATCTAACGCGCTTGAGTATTTCCAAGCCAATTTTTTTCTTTTTTAAATTAAAAAAAATCAAAAAACCCTTCCCCACCGCTAAAAGTGAAAACATTATAGGACCTTTTTTTCTCGCTATGGTCTAATCTACCAATTCTAATAGGTTCCCGTGACGCTCGAGTAAATCCACATTTAGCATCCTGGGCTCCCCTACTATGGGAAGCGGTGTGATGTGGCCTACTTGGTTGCACGTCTACCTAGAATGCTCCTTCTTTGATTCACCTTAGCTTTGAAGAGGTCCAAGTTGTATTGTTCAGGAAAAGTGGTGGTAGAAATTTCCTAACAGTTCCAGTGATTATAAAAATAAAGTATTCTCAAAAAGGTAAAACAAAGAGGTATAAGAAAAAATAATCCATTTATTATATGCATACATAAATTCATCCATTAACACAATATGTATTTTTATCAGACGCTGCTTCTAAAACAAGTGATTTCTTTCTCAAAGTTTCCCAACGC
Organism: Colias eurytheme; assembly: GCA_907164685.1. Taxonomy (NCBI): domain Eukaryota; kingdom Metazoa; phylum Arthropoda; class Insecta; order Lepidoptera; family Pieridae; genus Colias; species Colias eurytheme. The sequence goes on from CAJQZN010032611.1 coordinate 26,782, forward strand.
AGTCTTATTTCAGGGTCTGTTGGACCCCACAATTTGTTTGGTTGACAATTTATTCGTATACGCTGAAAATTTTATTAATTTGCTTATATTAAAAAACACAATACAAAAAATCCATACTAATATTATAAATGCGAACAGCGAAAGTAACTCTGTCTGTCTGTTTATTACTCAATCACGCCTAAACTACTGAACCAATTTGCATGAAATTTGGTATGGAGATATTTTGATTCCCGAGAAAGGACATATAGGCCAGTGGAAATTAACATTAAATTCGCAAAGCACGATGTAGATTTGAATTTTTGGTATGTTGTTT